>ONZH01027317.1:0-46601 GCA_900303285.1 Rhinella marina
CCTGCATCCCTGTATTAGTGGAGGCCTTTGAAGCACTACAAATGGCAAAAGGCAGAAGGAACCAGCATGCATGTGGAACCAAACACCCCCTGATTATATGGAAGCCAGGGTTGGCACATAACAGGTAGGAAATAGTGTTAGGTTCCCGTTCTACAGAGATCACCTGGACAATTTGGTGAACGGGCCCAGATAATTTTAGTACAAAATATATTTGCCAAGAATCTCTAATTTACCAAACAAGCATAGCATTAGCTCCAGAATACTTCATATCTCTATGGCATTTTGTGCTTTATCTGGTCAGCAGTGTGCTGTTGCATTGTATGTATTTTCCTTTTCACTTGCGCAAATGGCCCGATGCATGCTCACTTGCTTACGTAGTGACAGCCGAATAGTCACCATCCGGCAGAGGGATGACTTTTGACTCTCTACCCTCTTGGACCCTCGCTACCGGTCTAAAATGGGGGCCTTTTTTTCATCTGCTGAGAGGGAGGACAAACTGAAGTACTATAGAGACATCCTATGTACTCAGTTGGCTGCTGCCTATCTGCGTCCTCGTCCATCCTCTCGCAGGTCTGACTGGGGGGTCCCTCAGTGCTCATGTACCAGGAGTTAGGAGAAGTACCAGCTCCATCAGCAGCAACTTGAGTCTGGAGTCGCTGATGAGCAGCTTTCTTCACCCGCCAAGTGCGGAAAGTACTCACCAGCAGCGGCGGCAGCAGCAGGTAGACCAGGAGCAGACCCTGAACCAGCAGGTGGTGGCCTACTTGGACAGCCCCCTGCCACCCCACATTGAAGATCCACTGGACTACTGGGCAGCCAAACTGGATTTGTGGCCGCAACTGGCCGAGTTTGCACTGGAGAAGCTGTCCTGCCCGGCTAGTAGTGTGGCATCAGAGCAGGTGTTCAGTACGGCCGGGGCCATAGTTACCCCAAGGAGAACTCGCCTGTCCTTCAAAAATGTGGAAAGACTCACCTTTGTCAAGATGAATCAGGCATGGATCAGCCAGGATTTCCACCCACCAACGCCTGTTGCATCAGATTAGATCAGACATGATGCGTCACCCAAACCTTGACAAATGAGACTGTATTCTTCAGGCTACCTGCCTCAGCCACTCTTATGATGCTGCCACCCGCCTGATGCCACACATCTACCAGCTGCTCCTTCTACCACCCAGCATCTTTACCAGTGACTGGTATTGCCACCCACCTCTCCACTCTGTCACTGACCCAATATGTAGCCTTCTGATGATGCTGCTACCTCAACAATCAGGTCTCCTCATGCTGTTACTGCTGTCACCTCCAGGCTATGTCACCATGCCACTCTGTGCCCTGATGCTGTTGCTGCCGCCGCCTCCACACACTGTCTCCCAGCTGCCGCTACGTCCAAACTATGTAATTGTGCCACTCTGTGGACTGATGCTGCTGCGTCTGCCGCCTACTCATGCTGTCTCCCAGCTGCCGCTATGTCCAAACTATGTAATTGTGCCTCTCTGTGGCCTACTCATGCTGCGTCCCAGCTGCTGCCTACTCACGCTGTCTCCCAGCTGCCGCTATGTCCAAACTATGTAATTGTGCCTCTCTGTGGCCTACTCATTCTGTGTCCCAGCTGCCACCTCCACACGCTGTCTCCCAGCTGTTACTACGTCCAAAGTATGTAATTGTGCCTCTCTGTGGCCTACTCATGCTGCGTCCCAGCTGCCGCCTCCGCACGCTGTCTCCCCGCTGCCGCTACGTCCAAACTATGTAATTGTGCCTCTCTGTGGCCTACTCATGCTGCGTCCCAGCTGCCGCCTCCACACGCTGTCTGCCCGCTGCCGCTACGTCCAAACTATGTAATTGTACCACTCTGTGGCCTGATGCTGCTGCGTCCGCCGCCTACTCATGCTGTCTCCCAGCTGCCGCTACATCCAAACTATGTAATTGTGCCTCTCTGTGGCCTACTCATGCTGCGTCCCAGCTGCTGCCTCCACACGCTGTCTCCTTGTTGCCACTACATCCAAACTATGTAATTGTGCCTCTCTGTGGCCTACTCATGCTGTGTCCCAGCTGCCGCCTCCACACGCTGTCTGCCCGCTGCCGCTACGTCCAAACTATGTAATTGTGCCACTCTGTGGCCTGATGCTGCTGCGTCTGCCGCCTACTCACGCTGTCTCCCAGCTGCCGCTACGTCCAAACTATGTAATTGTGCCTCTCTATGGACTACTCATGCTGCGTCCCAGCTGCTGCCTCCACACGCTGTCTCCCAGCTGCCGCTACATCCAAAGTATGCAATTGTGCCTCTCTGTGGCCTACTCATGCTGCGTCCCACCTGCCACCTCCACACGCTTTCTCCCCGCTGCCACTACGTCCAAACTATGTAATTGTGCCACTCTGTGGCCTGATGCTGCTGCGTCCGCCGCCTACTCACGCTGTCTCCCAGCTGCCGCTACATCCAAACTATGTAATTGTGCCTCTCTGTGGCCTACTCATGCTGCGTCCCAGCTGCCACCTCCACATGCTGTCTGCCCACTGCCGCTACGTCCAAATTATGTCATTGTGCCACTCTGTGGCCTGATGCTGCTGCGTCCGCCGCCTACTCACGCTGTCTCCCAGCTGCCGCTACGTCCAAACTATGTAATTGTGCCTCTCTGTGGCCTACTCATGCTGCGTCCCAGCTGACGCCTACTCACGCTGTCTCCCAGCTGCCGCTACGTCCAAAGTATGTAATTGTGCTACTCTACGGTATGTTGCATTTAAATTTTTTTGACTGCTGCTGCCTCTCCCAGGGTATGTACTGTGCCATTCTGTCTCTTTAAAATTAGTACCACTCCTGTTGCCTCTCCAACTCTGTTGCCTTGAAATGTATTCGACTGCTGCCTCTTGCAGCTGCTGTTACGGTGCCACTCTGTGGCCTTGAAATTTGTTTGACTGCTGACTCTTGCAGCTTCTGTTACGGTGTCACTCTGTGGCCTTGAAATTTGTTTGACTGCTGCCTCTTGCAACTGCTGTTACTGTACCACTCTCCTCTACAGCATCATGTCAGTCGTAAATTTTTGGTACGTTCTGTAGTCCTATTCCATTATTCAAAGCTTAAGTACACAGGAAACCCTGTTTGTTTTGAACATTCGAATTTTCAAAAGTAAACGATTCCAGCCCCCGGGACACTCAGCGATGAGCATGGGGGAAGCGAGAGGCATGGGCTCCCACAGGTGGTAGCTCAGCTCCCTGCAGACCGCCAGCTCGATCTCAAGATGGAACTCCGAACTTTCTTGGCGTCTTGAGTCAATACTGACATTTTGTCGCAGTCGAGGAAAAGCTGGAGCCTTCACTGCACCTCCTCTGTCTTACGTTCCCGTCCGCTGGCATAACCAGCCCTGATACTGATAAGAACATATGCGACAGTTGATCTTAACCAAAAGGACGAGAATTAGAGGCTATGTCATCATGCCACTCTCCGGCCTTATGCTGCTGTTGCCGCCGCCAACTCCACATGTTGTCTCCTGGCTGCCGCTATGTCAAAATGAGGTAATTGTGCAACTCTGTGGCCTCCAAATTGTACTACTACTTCCATTACTGCTGCCACTTCCAGGGTCTGTCATTCTGCCACTCTGTGGCCTACTCATGCTGCTGCCACTTCCAGGGTCTCTCTTTGTGCCACTCTTTGGCCTACTCATGCTGCTGCCACTTCCATGGTCTGTCATAGTGCCCCTCTTTGGCCTACTCATGCTGCTGACACTTCCAGGGTCTGTCATTCTGCCACTCTGTCGCCTTCCAATTTTAATGACTGCTGCTGCCACTTCCAGGGTCTTTGATTGTGCCAATCTGTGGCCTACTCATGCTGCTGCCACTTCAGGGTCTGTCATAGTGCCACTCTGTCGCCTGATGCTGCCGCCGCCGCCTCCGCACGCTGTCTTCTAGCTGCCACTAGGTCCAAATTCTACGGTATGCTGCATTTAAATTTTTATGAGTGCTGCTGCCTCTCCCAGGGTTTGTCACTGTGCCATTCTGTTTCATTAAAATTAGTATGACTCCTGCTGCCTCTCCCACTCTGTGGCCTTGAAATGTATTCCACTGCTGCCTCTTGCTGCTGCTCTTACGGTGCCACTTTGTGGCCATGAAATTTGTTTGACTGCTGACTCTTGCAGCTTCTGTTACGGTGCCACTCTGTGGCCTTGAAATTTGTTTGACTGCTGACTCTTGCAGCTGCTGTTACTGTACCACTCCCCTCTGCAGCATCATGTCAGTCGTACATTTTTGGTACGTTCTGTAGTCCTATTCCATTATTCAAAGCTCAAGTACACAGGAAACCCTGTTTGTTTTGAACACTCATAGTAACATAGTAACATAGTTCATAAGTCCGAAAAAAGACATCTGTCCATCCAGTTCGGCCTGTTTTCCTATAAGTTGATCCAGAGGAAGGCAAAAAACCCCTGTGAGGTAGAAGCCAATTTTTCCCACTTTAGGGAAGAAAATTCCTTCCCGACTCCAATCAGGCAATAAGAATTACTCCCTGGATCAACGACCCCTCTCTAGTAACTATAACCTATAATATTATTACCCTCCAAAAATACATCCAGGCCTCTCTTGAACTCTTTTAGTGAACTTACCATCACCACCTCCTCAGGCAGAGAGTTCCATAGTCTCACTGCTCTTACCGTAAAGAATCCTCTTCTATGTTTGTGTACAAACCTTCTTTCCTCCAGATGCAGAGGATGGCCCCTCGTCACAGTCACAGTCCTGGGCATAAATAGATCATGGGAGAGATCTCTGTACTGACCTCTGATATATTTATACATAGTTATTAGATCTCCCCTCAGTCATCTTTTTTCTAAAGTGAATAACCCTAATTTTGATAATCTTTCTGGGTAGTGTAGTCCACCCATTCCAGTTATTACTTTAGTTGCCCTCCTCTGAACCCTCTCCAGCTCTGCTATGTCTGCCTTGTTCACAGGAGCCCAGAACTGTACACAGTACTCCATGTGTGGTCTGACTAGTGATTTGTAAAGTGTCAGGACTATGTTCTCATCACGGGCATCTATGCCTCTTTTAAGGCAACCCATTATCTTACTGGCCTTGGCAGCAGCTGTCTGACACTGGCTTCTGCAGCTTAGTTTGCTGTTCACTAAAATTCCTAGGTCCTTTTCCATGTCCTTTTTAAAAGTAAACGATTCCGGCCCCCGGGACACTCAGCAATGAGCATGGGGAGGCGAGAGGCAGGGGCTCCCACAGGTTTTAGCTCAGCTCCCTGCAGACCACCAGCTCAATCTCAAGATGGAACTCCGAACTTTCTTGGCGTCTTGGGTCAATACTGACATTTTTTCACAGTTGAGGCAAAGCTGGAGCCTTCACTGCACCTCCTCTGTCTTATGTTCCCGTCCGCTGGTATAACCAGCCCTGATACTGATAAGAACATATGCGACAGTTGATCTTAACCAAAAGGACGAGAATTTTTTATTATGGTCTGCTCTGCAGGGTATGTCATCATGCCACTCTCCGGCCTGATGCTGCTGTCGCCGCCGCAGACTCCACATGCCATCTCCTGGCAGCTGCTACGTCAAAATGAGGTAATTGTGCCACTCTGTGGCCTCCAAATTGTACTACTACTTCCACTGCTGCTGCCACTTCCAGGGTCTGTCATTCTGCCACTCTGTGGCCTACTCATGCTGCTGCCACCTGGCCACACTGTCGTTGTGCCACTCTATAGTCTGCTGATGCTGCTGCCACTGCTATCTCCAACCTGTCTAGGGGGGCTCTGCTTGTATAAACGTGTAATAGAACAGGTTCTGTCGAAATGTATGTGGAATCAGTGAATTGGTGTAAAAGGCGTGCGATTTTGGTGCTGTCGTAGGATCTTGGGCCTCTGCACGATTCTTTATAGCTGGCGCTAACATTGACCTGTAAGGCTGAGTTCAGACTTGAGTTGTTTGGTGAGTTTTGACCCCTTAACTGCCCAAATACATAAAAGTGTGCAGCCTGTTATGTGTGTGTCACACTGGCTCACAGTATTCTTCCACTACCACAGTAGAACACCGAGTGTACTCAAGTGCAATGCTGGTATTCACTGTAATGTTGATTTGTACGCTAATGCTACGCATTGTATGCTAATGCGTACGAATTTGTATGCTAATGCGTACGCATTTGGACGCTAATGTGTACGCATTGTGCACAAATGCGTACGCATTGTGCGCAAATGCGTACGCATTGTGCGCAAATGCGCACAAATTCAGTTAATTAGCATACTTTTACAAGCAAAAGGAGTAAAAGAGGAGAAGGAGCGATTCTGACATTTTTCTATTAAGCAGACACCCGCCCATCTTCCGAGCGGGTGGTGCCTGGTTTAGTCCCATTGACTAACATTATGCTTGGTTGCTCAACCAGAGCACCGGAGCATACCAGCACAGAAGTGCTCGCTGAACACTACTCCCTATGCGTTTTACTGTAAGGCACAGTGTTCTACACCACTATCCAGGCTCTCTGCAGCCCGGAAGTAGACGGTTTTTAACGTGATTCGCAACAAATTTATTCGGATCGAAGCAAATCTTTTCGGAAAATTCGGCGAACTAGCCGAATCAAATTTTGGAAAAATTCGCTCATCTCTAATTATTTTCAGTTGAAAACTGTTTTTTTCTGCTTTCCTGCGCCATGACTTTTGAAGATTGTGGTGATAATCTTATGGTTTTTGAAGAGATGTTACCTTTTTCTTCAGAGTGATGATCCGACTTGTGCGTGTGTTTTTTTTTCTTATTTCGCTGGGAGGAGCGGTGTATAGCTCCCTAGACTTGCGTTTATGCTTGATAGGCTGATCCTCAATATCCCTCGTTGATAGCGCAAGACTTGGCGGTGTAACTTGAGAGCTGGTGCTGGGTCTCACAATATCCTGTGACGCAGTTGAAGAAGAAGTGTCCAGGATGAAGCGATCTTGTTGGGGTAAAGTAGAGACAGGGATGGGTGGATTTTCCATTGATAGACAAAGCTTGAGCCATTCCTCTCCACTGGATGACTGAAGCTTTATAAATTAGTTGTTTTAAGAGATCTTCCATGACGACGAGTTAATGTGGCTGTCTCTTTCTTGTTTTCCAGGTCCGGGAATGCGCATTAACCATTTACCTCTTCTTTTATAAGCTCCTTGTGGATCAACCGACGGTCAACTGCTGTTACCAAGGGAACTTCAGCACGTGAGGAACATCCAAGTTAAAGTATTAATGGTAAGTATATCAATTTTTTCAAACAATTAGCATATAAAAACAACTATTGCCCCCCATGTGTCCCCTTTTGTTGTATTCACTTCCAAAGGGTCTTTCAGTTTGATGACAGTTGATCCAAGCAAGATTTTTTTTACTTACAGGATAAACACGAAATTACATTTCTTACACCTTGTCTTTCTGTGTGTGAGTTAGGGTACCTCACAGCAGGCTGAGGCCCTGTAGGGGTTATTTCCCTCTTGTTCTGTGTATTGCTGATTAGCCCTGCTATATATGTTTGGCTGTGTGTCCCACCGCTTGCCTGTGGAATAAGTCTCAACTGATCTGCCAGGTGACTCTGCCTGCTGGAGCATGTGCTACAGCTATCATCCGTTTGTCTCTCTATGTATCAATTCTGTCTGTTGTCTGACTTAACCTGTGCTTGTGAACTTGACCTGTGACCTGTTCGTTGGCTTGTATTATGATCTAGTTCTGTCTGCCCTGGTCCTGGACTGTCCTTTTATTTGCATGTACTCTGTCTGCCTGATATCAAACCTGGTTCTGTCTGTGTGCTTTGCCTTTTCCTCTGGTGCTTTGCACTGATGTCTCTGGCCTTCTGCAGTTCCCCTTTAAGGCTAGGGCTACACGGCGACAGTTGTCGCGCGACACCCGTCGCAGCCAGGATCCCTGAGTAGCGGGGATCCCATAGAGATGAATGGGATCGCCGTGGCAGTCGCAAGAAATCCAACCGTGTTGGATTTCTTGCGACTGTCGCGGCGATCCCATTCATCTCTATGGGATCCCCGCTACTCAGGGATCCTGGCTGCGACGGGTGTTGCGCGACAACTGTCGCCGTGTAGCCCTAGCCTTAAGGGAGTCTGTCACCTTTCAAGATGTAAAGTTGTAATTATAGGGGTATTTAACTACCATGTGGCTATTTTCAACAGAGGAAACTCCCTCTCTCAACCTGTGTCATCAAGACATGTGTTTGCATGAGCCAATTAATAAAACTCTCTTTTTTTATGAAAGACTATAGCAAGAGTATTTATGTAAATGTCACATAACTATTTGCCACCAATTACAAAGGGAATCTATTTCATAAAATTTTGTGTTCATGTCGATGACTAATTTTAACCATATGATAGGATGATACATGTGTGTAAAGGAAATTCCCTTTGTAAATGGTGGAAAATAGTTATGTGACATTTACATAAATACCCTAACTATAGTCTTTCATAAAAAAGAGAGTTTTATTAATTGGCTCATGCAAACACATGTCTTGATGACACAGGTTGAGGGAGGGAGTTTCCTCTGTTGAAAATAGCCACATAGTAGTTAAATACCCTTATAATTACAACTTTACATCTTTTGAATATAATAGTAAATTATTTTATTCTGAAAAAGGAGAGTATGTTTTAAGATGCATTACATTTATAGTTTATGTGATTGATGTATGCCCAACCCACAGATGAGAAGGAGTGAAGGTAGATGTATAGCTTGCTGAACTGTGTGAAATCAGTGTTTCCTGTCACTCTAATTAATAATAATTAATTAAAAAATTAATATCCTGTAATTTCGTTTTTATCCTGTAAGTAAAATCAATCTTGCATGGTTCAACCACGATCAAACTATACTTTACTATTGAATATTCCTTTGCTTTTTCCTGCTATGGAAGTTTAGGGAAGGACTATGGGATATGGAGGTTGCCCGTAGCAACAGTGTATGGTGTTTTGAGCGTTGAAAGGATCTGCTTGATGATTCCAAAAAAACCATTTAAAACAATTGTGTACACAGTAATCTTCCTCAGTTTGAATCATCAGAAAGAGTGGCACAGATTCGTTCTTGAATAAACCATCACTTGTGTGACCAAAATCAAGGAATGGAAGATGAAAATACCATTACCATACATAGATATTGCGACCATAAACAATCATTATCATTTTTTTCTTATAGCCCTTTGGCTATAAAGGATACATTGAATATGGCATAAATGTCCAATAAGTGGTGAGGTGACCACTGTCACTCCCTTTGGTGGTTAGGAAAAGTGGCATCTTTTGACGCCATATGGTTGTTTATGGAGGTTGCATAGCCAGCTCACTATAATCAGTGGGTGACCGTGTAGTCCCCAAATTGCTTGCAAAGACTGGCAGTGGTAACGGCAGTTGGATCCCCATGAATCAAGCATTTATGGCTTATATGATCTTGAGCTATTAATGACTTGAGATAGTTCATTCATTTACAAAAAAAAATACTGTTGTTCACTTTTGCTTGGATGAAAATAGGACCAGAAGCAGATTGGTTATCCTGTAAAAATAATCCAAATTAATATGTTGTTAACATGATGGAGAAAAAGGATCAAATTGGTGTAAAGGAAATAGGCTTAGTTGCCGATAACAACCAATCAGATTCCAACTTTTATTTTCCAAAGTAGCTGTGAAAAATGAAAGGTGGGATCTGATTGGTTGCTATGGGCAACTAAGCCAGTTTTCCTTCACACCAGTTTTGATAAATCTACCTCAATGTTGGTAAATTAGTGGATAAAAAAATACTTGAATAACATGAATCTATTATCCACTATGTTATGTTACACAGTGAAGTATAAAAAGTCACATAGATTACAGCTGTGAAGCCTGCATATTGTGACTGCAGCGTTAAACCTTAATACAGACTGTAATTCAGGGTTAAAACAAGGAAAGTAATGTAATTTATTTGCAAAGTTACTTGCAGTTTCTTATTTTATGTCTAAGTGTTCAAATATGTACATATAAAATACAAATAAATAAAAACTTTAGACCTAATATACTCTACCCACTTGCAGTCCAGCTATTAGTAACTTCTTAGACTACTGAGCTATTAGTAACTTTCTAAACATTTAGGAAAACTCAATTTCAGATAGTTTAACGGAAAACTGGAAGAATGGAGAATTAAACTCAACATGAACAGAATTTCAGCAGCAAGACTGAATGAACATGGCTTTTATATTTAACAGCTTCCTTTTTAAATAACTATTATTTAAAATGAAGAGATCTAAAATTATGATGGAGAACACCTGGTATGTTGGTCACGCAGCACAGTTGTACGGTATAATCAACATATCAAACAGATGACAACACTGTTCTAGAGCCATGGTAAAACAGCATTTCTTCCGGAAACTAGACAATATAAACCATTTGGCTCCGGCCCACACATTGCCATGTATAAATGACACATGAATATTTTGTCAAATACGTGCTCTGTTTACTTGTTCATGTGCAAGTAATATTTAGCTTCTCTAAGCAAATTAATAGTTTTAATTCCACACCGCAGATAAGGTATATGCTGCTTTTCATCTTGGTGTGTCACAAGATGCAGAATGTAGGTAGGTGCTATTGCATTTTACAGTGGCCCTCCTTGTTGAACGTGGAAGACAAGTACAGTATTTATGTATTATTATTAAAGTGCTATTCATTCCATGGCCATGTACATATGTTAAGGGGAAAGGTGTTCTTCTTCAACTTACCTCAGGAGGCACTCAAGTGGCTGGATGATGTCAACTCGCAGCTTTGTAGTGGCCTCCAGGGTCCCTCTCTAAGGCCTCATGCACACGAACGTGTGTCCCAGCCGTGCCCGTGCTGCGGGCCGCAAACTGCGGTCCGCAATGCACGGGCACTGACCGTGAGGCCACCGCATGCGGATCGCGGACCCATTCACTTGAATGGGGTCCACGATCCAAATCCGAGGGTCCGCACCGCAAAAAAGTAGTGCTTGCGCTACTTTTTTGCGGTGCGGAGGCACGGCCAGAAACACCACGGAAGCACACCCTAGTGCTTCCGTGGTGTTCCGATCCGTGCCTCCGCTCCGCATCTCCCGGATCGCGGACCCATTGAAGTGAATGGGTCCGCGATCCGTGATGCGGGCTGCACACGGCCGGTGCTCGTTTATTGCGGACCCGCCGTATGCAGCCCGCAGCATGGGCACGGCCGGCACACGTTCGTGTACATGAGCCCTAAGTCGCGACCCCAGACATCATGCACTGTGAAAATGTATAAATATCATCTGTGGCTGCATTTTTGTAATTCAAGTGGCCGTAAAGTTTTCAGCCATGTACCTCCAACTGAGGGCCACTGGCTTTATCTGGTTTGAGAATTTATAAAAGTTGAGCACCACATTTACTAGGGTTGGGTAAAGTATTGCTTTTTTGTTGCGGGACTAATATATGCGCAGGTGAGCGGGACAGATGATGCATCCGTAAACACATCTAGTAGGACTATACACTCTATTAGTTATTTGTATACGCCTTCTTGTAAGCTACTATTGCCCCCACCCTCTCAGCCGATGGAGTAGTGGATATTATGTTTTTTTTTTTGGGGGGGGTTCTGTGGGGTTGGGGTAGGACTTCCTTGTGCAGTGCCGTCAGTTAGTGTGTTACATTTTATTTTGGACATTTTTATGGTGGAGGCTTGTGCAATATATTCCCCTGCTATGGCTATATATACTAGTATGGGAGAGAGAGTAAATGTGCTGTTATGGAATGTGCGTGGTATGGGTAGCATTAACAAAAGGTATACAGTATTTAATTACAATAAACAATTTCATCCAGCTATAATCACTTTACAAGAAACACATCTTACATCTGCTACCGTTAATCTGATTAATAGGGCTTGGAAGGGGCACTGTTTTCATTCTACCCATACCACACACTACAGAGGTGTAAGTCTCTTAATTTATAAAAGTATCCCCTTTGAGTGTTCCAACATTATAATTGATAGGGAAGATAGATATATATGTGTTTGGTGCCAAAAATTTGCAAGTGAATGTATTGTGATCACTTTGTATATTCCTCCTTCATTCTCTTATACAGTTCTTAAGGATCTACTGGCATAGACTACTGATACAAGACTCTCTCTACCTACCATGCCTACGGTACTTATAGGTGACTTCAATATGTATATGGATTCTGTTTTAGATAAATTCAGTGAGTCCCTTTGGGCGCTGGTTGCTCTATCACTACTTTTGGCCTACTCCTACAGGAACTGGCGGTTATGGATTTCTGGTGCATGAGACACCCCTATACGCAAAGTTACTCATGCAATTGTAGTATGTATTGCTCCTTATCTCATATTGACTTGGCCTTGGGATTGGAACAACTGCTGCCTTCCATGAAGACAATGATGTGGGAGGTGATTATGAAGGGTATAGCGAGCATTAAGTATAAAATGAGGAAAAGCGTGATCTTTGGAAGACGGCGAATGATGAGGCTGAAGCTTCCTATATTACTAATCTATTAGATGCTAATTTAGCAATCTGGAAGGCTGCACAGAACTCTTTCAAGACATATTTGTTAGCGATTCCTGATAATAAGCATTTTTTTCACAATATGAAGCTGGAGAGGGTAGCTGATGGTTACTTGCCTTTATTGTGCAGGCTCAGAAGGGCCCGACGCATATAGCCTATATCATGGAGGAATCAGGTCAAGAGGTCACTGATTCAGTCGGGACTTTAAAGGTCCTTAAAGATCATTATATGAACTTATATCCCTCATGTCTTATGGCTAGGACAAAAGAAATAGAAACTTACTGTCACGTTCTAGGGGCCCAAGGCAGACCTCCAGGACGTCTTGCAAACAGGGCACAGGCAAAAACAGACCAGGGACCAACAGAATACTTTATTACACATGTAATAAGGAACATGACAGTAACATATGTAGGTTGAGCAATAGTGGTAGCACTACCACAGAACCAAGTGCACCGGCAGACCAAAGGCAAAACCAAGGAGGGCGAAGAGCCAGTGGGCCACCTTCTTCACAGAGCCCCTGATGATGGGGATGAACTAAGTCGAGGGATCGCTGGTCGCTCTTCCGGGAAGGTCCTGGTAAACTTGGCCACTACCTGCAGAGAACCAAGCAGGAGCAAGCACCAGCACAACAGACAACAGAACTGGTGGAACCCAAGCAAACACAGGACATGGATAAAACAGCAAGACATACGGGAACCAGCACAGAAGCAGTTGCCTGGACCCCAAGTGGAAAGGAAGCATGGCGGTCTCAGGCAGAGCTGTACACAGACTAGAGATCCTCTCTCCAGAGAACTCAGGAACCCTCTCATGAAGGCAGGATAAACACAGGAAAAGAAGCAGTAAGGCACTGCAGGACAGACAAGGAACAGACTGGATCAGAAGCAGTAGGCACTGCCAGGCTGGACATGGAACAGGCAGGATTGGAAGCAGTAGGCACTGCCAGGCTGCAGAAAGAACAGGCAGGATCAGAAGCAGTTAAGCACTGCCAAGCTATCAGATGTAGTTAGAGCACTGCTAGGCTAAACATGGAACAGAGTGGACCCAGACACAGAACAGGTACAGAAGATCAGGAAAGGCATAGACAAGAATAACAACATCATCACAGGACAGGTACAGAAGAACACCACAAACAAGGACACCACAAACAAGGGCAGATGGCAAAACCCCCTGGGTCAGCAGCAAGGGGCTACACCCATTAAGGCACAAGACAGACTGACCCCCTGGGTGAGCAGTAAGGTCCAACACCCAGCAAGGCAGAAGATAGACTGACCCACTGGGTGAGCAGCAAGGTGCTACACCCAAGAAGACATAAGATGGACTGACCCTAAGCCCCACAGCTCACAGATAGATATAGCTACATAAGAAGCACCTGATAAGCTGCACCCAGGAACAGATGAGGAAAGGTAACCCCATCAGAACCAAACAGGGAGGGGAGCCTGCATGAATAGAGAAGAGAAAACACAGGCTGCAGTACTGGACATTGCCCCTGGCAACCAACATACACGGAGGCACCCGCAGCCAGTATGCCAGAGCACAAATAACCTGTAACACAAACAGAAATGCATCCAAATCAGACCCTGTTCACACTCAAGGCCGCAGCCAGCATGTATCGCTGAACCAGTACACATGGGAATGCCCACAGCCAGTACACAAAGTGCATGCAGCCTGCACAGTAATGATGACACGAGCCACAGAGATGAAGACATGGAAGTCACAAACATAGGCCACGGTTCACACACACCACTGCTGCCAGCATGCAGTCCCAAGCAACCAGCATACACAGGTGACAGCCTGCAGCCAGTACGCGAGGGAACCTGCAGCCAGCCAGTGACAAGAACTGCACTGAGATACAGACATAAGGAGTACACACGTTCACAGGCATAGTTCACACAAGACACCACAGCCAGCACGCAGCCCCAAGCAACCAGCATACACAGGAATCAGCCTGCAACCAGTAAGCGAGAGGGCATGTAGCCAGCTTACACCTCCACAACTGTCACAGTGCTTTAGCTTTAGAGCATCAAGTACAGTTAGAATTCCCTCTTCACGTAAAGGAACTAGAAGCAGCAGTTTGCAGTATGCCCAATGAAAAGGCTACAGGCAAGGATGGGCTTCCGTCGGACATCTATAAACTATATAGGTCAGTTCCTTTACCACAATTGCTAGATGTCTTTAATGATGCTTATGATCGAGGCAAACATCTGCCAAACATTGTTCAGCTATAATAGTAGTCCTTCCTAAACCGAGTAAGACTCTAAATCCCCTGATTCATATAGACCCATCTAACTTCTGCCTACAGACGTTAAAATTCTGGAAAAAGTATTATTGGATCAGCTAGCCACAGCTATTTCTACCATTATTCTTCCAGACCAAACGGCCTTCATGCCCAATAAATCTACTGCTATAAATATTAAACGACTTTTCCTGAACCTCCAGGTAGCCTTGGACAATGTGGGAGGTGGGGTGGTATTGTCACCAGATGTCGCTAAGGCATTTGACTGCAATGAATGGGGCTTCCTAAGGGGAGTTATGAAAAAGATGGGGTTTGGACCTAAGTATATTAGGTGGGCGCAGTTATATTCACCACCACAGTCATGTATGCAAGTTAATGGTTCCACTTCTGAACACTTTCGGCTGGTTAGGGAGACACAACAAGGTTGTCGATTTCCCCCTTATTCTTTGCCATAGCCATTGAGCCACTAGCGGCCCAAATCCGGGGGAGCATAGATATAGAGGGCTTTAGGCACGGCCACAGGGAGGAAAAAATAGCTCTTTATGCCAATGATATGTTACTATTTCTTGCAAATGCTTGTGCATACTATGTCCACTATATGTACTTTTGGCACCTTCTCAGGGTCCCACATTAACTGGGAAAATTCGGTTCTTATGCCAGCAGCATGGGGTCAACGTATTGGAGAAATTACAGTGTGTCACCTCATTTAACCCCTTCAAGCGACAGCAAGTTTGGACCATATGCCGGAGCCCCATTTTTCAAATCTGACATGTGTCACTTTATGTGGTAATAACTTTGCAACGCTTTTACTTATCCAGGCCATTCTGAGATTTTTTCTCGTCACATATTGTACTTCATGACAGTGGTAAATTTGAGTCAAAATATTTCATTCTTAATTATAAAAATATACCAAATTTACCAAAAATTTAGAAAAATTTGCAAATTTCCAAATGTCAATTTCTCTACTTTTAAAATACAAAGTAATACCTCCAAAAATAGTTATTACTTTACATTCCCTATGTGTCTACTTCAGGTTTGGATCATTTTGAAAATTACATTTTATTTTTTTGGGACGTTAGAAGGCTTAGAAATTTAGAAGCAAATCTTGAAATTTTTCACAAAATTTCCAAAACTCACTATTTAAGGACCAGTTCAGGTCTGAAGTCACTTTGTGAGGCTTCCATCATAGAAACCACCCAAAAATGACCCCATTTTAGAAACTACACCCCTCAAGGTATTCAAAACTGATTTTACAAACGTTATTAACCCTTTAGGTGTTCCACAAGAATTAAAGGAAAATGTAGCCAAAATTTCCGAATTTCACTTTTTTGGCAGATTTTCCATTTAAATCATTTTATTCCGAGAATAAAGCAAGGGTTAACTGCCAAACAAAACTCAATAATTATTACCCTGATTCTGTAGTTTACAGAAATGCCCCATTTGTGATCATAAACTGCTGTACAGGCACACGGCAGGGCGCAGAAGGAAAGGAACGCCAGGGCAGATTTCACTGGAAAAATTTTAAGTTGCCATGTCACATTTGATGCACCCCTAGAGCAGGAAACTCCAAAAAACTGACCCCATTTTGGAAACTATGGGATAAGTTGGCAGTTTTGTTAGTACTATTTTAGGGTACATACGATTTTTGGTAGCTTTATATTACACTTTTTGTGAGGCAAGGTAACAAAAACTAGCAGTTTTGGCATTGTTTTTATTTTTGTTATTTACAACATTCATCTGACAGGTTAGATCATGTGATATTTTTATAGAGCAGGTCGTTACGGACGCGGCAATATCTAATATGTATACTTTTTTTACTTATTTAAGTTTTACACAATATTTTTGAAACAAAAAAATAATGTTTTAATGTCTCCATAGTCAGAGAGCTGTAGTTTTTTTTTAATTTTTTTGGGCGATTGTCTCAGGTAGGGGCTCATTTTTTGCGGGACGAGATGACAGTTAGATTGGTACTATTTTTGGGGCATACGCTTTTTTGATCGCTTGGTATTGAATTTTTTGTGATGAAATGTGATAAAAAATGGCTTTTTTTACACAGTTTTTATTTTTTTATTTTTTACGGTGTTCACCTGAGGGGAGAGATCATGTGATATTTTTGTGTGTTGTTACAGACGTGGCGATACCTAACATGTATACTTATTTTTATTTATTTAAGTTTTACACAATAATATCATTTTTAAAACAAAAAAAAAATCATTTTTTAGTATCTCCATAGTCAGAGAGCTGTAGTTTTTTACTTTTTGGGCGATTGTCTCAGATAGGGGCTCATTTTTTGCGGGACGAGATGACGGTTTTATTGGTACCATTTTGGAGTAAATACGCCTTTTTGATCGCCTGCTATTACACTTTTTGTGTGGCAAGGTGACAGAAAATGGCTGTTTTGGTATAGCTTTTTTTTTTTTTTTAATTTTGCGTACACCTGGCGGGGTGGACCATGTGATGCTTTTATAGAGTCGGTCGATACAGACGCGGCGATACCTAATATGTGTACTTTTTCTTTTTTTTTTAACTTTTTTTTACTTCATTTGGGGAAAAAGGGCGCTTTTTTAACTTTTTTTTAAACTTTCTTTTTTTTACCTTTTTACACTTTTTTTACTTTCTTTTTACACTTTTTTAATTTATCAAGACCCATTTGGATCTTGAAGATCCAGTGGGTTTGATGGCTATACAGTGCATTGCAATAGTCATCTATTGCAATGCACTGTATCAGTGTTACACTAAGGCTGATAAGACCCTGAGGGTCTAATCAGCCTTAGGTACATGGCACCCAGGACGCTTTTGTAAAGCGTCCGGTTGCCATGGTAACCATCGGGCCGCTGCCATTGCAGCAGCGGCGGCCCGATGGCAGAGAGAGGGAGCTCCCTCCCTCTTAACCCCATGGATGCTGCGGGTGGCTACTGACCGCAGCATCTATGGGGTCAGCACCGATTTCAGCTGTAGCAGCAGAGTGTGAGCTGTAATTACAGCTCACACTCTCTGCTGATGGCAGCGGCTCCGATCCTGAGCCGCTGCCATCATATAATACAGCGCAGGAGGGGACAGAACCGGGGGGCAACGGAGGCACGAGGGGGACACTACAAGGGGGGGGGGCTGTGTGGGGGCACAGACATCTTACCTGGTTTCAGGCTGCGATCTCCAGAGTGGAGATCGCAGCCTGAAACCGGCATTTTAGCAGTGAAGCGCTCCGATTGGTTAGTCTGCAGAGACTAACCAATCGGAGCGCATGCTGGCAAGGGACCACTCTGATTGGTCCCTTGCCGGCTTCCCTGAGGTCTCTGCTCTCCAGGAGAGCGGAGACTCCGGGGCTGTGACACTTTATAGTGTCAGAGTCCCGGTAAGCAGTTTGGACGTAACTGCACGTCCAAATGCCGCAACTTACGTGCACTTTGGACGTACAGTTACGTCCAAATGCGCCAAGGGGTTAAGTATTGGTATCCATGAAGCCTAAAGAGCAAATCTCTTTAAATATACAACCTCTCTTTGACAGATTTCAAGCTAAAATCATTGCATGAAATAAACGTCCACTGTCAATCATGGGTAGAACTACCCTGATACTTATACTTATGCTACAAATGTTATATTTTTTTATATAACTCCCCAGTTTGGGTCCCAGGTCACATCTACTAAAAGATAAATAGATTGTTTTGTTCTTTAATATTGAAGGCTGGCCCGCCTAGAATTAAGCTAGAAAAATTGCAACTACCAACTGGGGAGGGAGGTCTAGCGCTGCCTATTATGTGTCTATATTTTTTAATGCGATTCAATCACAAATAAATTTGGATCAAATCTTTTTGTAAAATTCTGCGAACCGTCCGAATCTAATTTTTGAAAAGTTTGCTCATTTCTAGTTTTAAACAGTAATGTATGTTTTAGTAGTAGAGAAAGCATTGTCTTTATATCATAAATTCATAATCACTTCACCACTGTCTTTTTATCTTAGGCTTATTAATAAGCTTATTAATAAGCTTTGTGATTCTTGTCACATTGTGAAGATGCAATATTCTAATTACATTAATCTATTGCACACAATAGCTCCTGTCAGATGACCCTGCCAATTTCAGCTGGTTTGGCCAACCATCTAATGCATATGGTGGCCACCTCCCATGATGGCTAAAGGTACCTTTACAAGTGGTGATGATCGGTATGATAGAGCGATGAATAAGTTGTTTCTTGGTGTAGTGAACATTTCAAAAATGACCCTTTAGACGTGCCGATTATTGTGAACAAAATTGTAATTCAATCGTATGTAAAGCAGACTGTTGCATTTACACAGAGCGAAATTTGTGTGGGGTGCAGTGAACGATTCCTGTTTACATGTATGAAATTATTTATGTCCAACAATGGTTGTTGTGCCCACACAATGAAACCAATGAGAAAACTACCGATTGTTGGTTGTCGCCTTATTATTTATTGATTTTACACAGCTCGATAGTTGTGCAGTTTAACTTGATTTATTGATAATTGACTCGTTTAAAGATACCTTAAGTCAGGGGAGATAAGAATCAGGCAAGTTGGATTCAATTGCCCAGTCCTTTTGTTAGTGGGGAAATAAGCTCCTGCCAGAAGAATGTGTCAGTTCCTTTCTCCCCCATCACATTCAGTACAGATGCCAAGCTTAAGCTGAGTATGTATATGTATTGTAGGATGGGAGAGATAGTTGTTGGCCAAATGAGTGTTCAGCCGACAGCTTTCTAATCTCTATGGCAAGTTTAACATGTTAAGTCGTTACATGAAATGTACATTTACAAAATAAAATAGATAGACCTATCTTCATTCAGCAGGACCTGCGATGACGTCATCGCGCTTACCACATGGTGAGCACGGTGACGTAATCGCAGGTCCTTTTGCAGGTCCTGCAAGAAGAATTAAGAAGAAGACACCGGCTGCGTGATCAAGTGGATGAGGTGAGTTTTTAAAATTAGCAAACACTGCATTTAGCAAACACTGAATATATGAACTAATGCTATATTCACTAAATAAATGAAGGATATGACGTCTATCACATTTTTGCTAAAGATACATCAAAAGGCACAACATAACTGCAATTTGTAATGATACCTATAAGTACAAATGTGTGCATGACTTATAAAAGACCTTAATGAGATATGGTCACATGAAGCCAGAGGATGGAGCAGCATAGGAGGAGGAAGTGTGAGCTCTGCTGTGTGTAAGTGTATGTGGTCTGCATTTAAATAGGTGTTCCGGGGTCTGTAATTATTATAATGTCTGGTCTAGGATTTGTATTTTGTATATCAAGGTCTGTATTAATTTTGAAGTATAGGGTCTACATTGGCTGTGGTCTTAGATCTGAATTTATTTAGATTTTCTCAGTTATGTATTATTTTTGGGGGTCTGTCCTTGGGTCTGGATTAATTTTGAGTTCTGGGGTCTGTATTTGTTTAGAGGTCTGGTCTGCATTTGTTTAGTCTAGTCCAGAATCTGTATTAATTTAGGAAATATTCATTTTACATAGACAGCAGAAATGAGTGAACCTGTTGAGATTTGTTTGGCTCCCATTCATCAAATTTTTGTTTAAAAAATTGGTTCAAGCCCGAATTGATTTGGGCCGAACCAAATTGGCTCCGATTGCCATGGAAATTGTTATATAACACCTACTAGTCTACAAGGACTCAGAAATTTTATGAAAGCATGTTGTCTCTTTTCATTTTTTATGAATAATATTAAAAAAAATAAAAAACAAACTTTCATTTTATGTGGATTAAAAGAAAATAGCTGCAATTATCCGGGGACTTACTTGCCAGGGAGGAGGGTGAACAAGATAAGCTCAAGTTTGTCACCCTTACCTCAGTAGCCAAGATCGCCTGTAGAGTTGTAAACCATCCCATCCTTTGGTGAAAGATGTACAGGAGGACCCTTATGTTAAAGGTGTTTTTATTCCAAATAGCTTGACGCGTTTCGGGGACTATAAGGATATCCCCTTCATCAGGAGCAGACAATTTGTATCCATCCAACTTAATTCGAAGCCCAACACAGAATGACGTTCTAGTCATTCTGCAAGTATACCTTCCTGCCTGCTGGATCACTGATTGGCATATCCATGCTGTCAGCCTGTGAGACTATGAGGGAAATCCCCCCCCCCCTCCTCTCAGGGTCATGTGAGCATCTTTTTTCTTCCTCTCTCATTCTTTTTCCCCTCGCTATGTGCAGTAAAATGGCACTGGGCGCTGTTTTATTGGATTAATCCAAAGTGAACCTGCTTCAGGTTCATTAGACGGACAAAATCTTGGGAAGTTTGTAACAAAGGTGGTTAATTACGAACTGATTCGCTCATCTCTTGTAGACAGTATTGACTTTTCAATAATGGTACACACAAGGCCTAAATATTCAAAACAATATATAAATCACTGTCCTTCAGTACTGCCAATGGCATTCCCTCAGGGTTTTTTTCACTCTGTTTACATCAATACAATTTTTAGCAAACAGCAGCAATTACATACCTGCATCTAGATGGCATCTAAACTGTCGAAAGACAGCTTCAGATCACTAAATCATTACTAGAGATGAGCGAGTAGTGTTCGATCGAGCCGGTATTCGATCGAATACTACGCTATTCGGCATACTCGATTTTGATCGAGTATAACGGTGATGGCGCACTTAGAATTCGTTTCCCCTCCCACCTTCCCTGGCGCTCTTTTTCCACCAATCACCATGCAGGGGGGGTATGACAGGCCCGCGGAGCACGCTGGCAGCACGAAAAGGCGTCTACATGGATTGGCTGGAAAAACCACGTGACCTCGAATATTAATAACTCAGGTCTTCCTGCTCGTTCGCATATGCTGCGTGAACTTAGTCAGGGACAGAGGCTGGAGAAGGGAGAGATAGGTTTTAGCTGTTGGACAGGCAGGAGCGTGATTAAAAGCCCTTATCAGGGCTACTATAGTGCAGTACAGTGATAGCTTTACTAATATATACACTCTGCAGAGAACGGCTGCTGTATTCAGGGATAGCTGCTGGAGTAGGGACAGAGAGAGGCATTAGTGGTGTATTAGGTGCTCTGCTACATACCAAACTATATTTGGCACTACTGTTCTGCGTTCTTTTTGGCTGCAAAACCCTGTTATATACCTAGTGTGTATATGCACCATCTGATCTTCTGGCAGTATACGGCTGTGTACATTTTTTTTTTTTAAATACAGTTTCTTTGGCTCTAGTGTTCTGGGTTCTGTGTGCCTGCAATACCCTTTTTGTATACCAGGTGTAAATACCCACCGTCTGACCTGTTAGTACACGGCTGTGTACTCAGACATATTTAAAAAAAGTCCTGTTATTTGGCACCTGTATTGTGCGTTCTGCGTGCCTGCAAAAGTCTTTTATATACGTGCTGTTAATACCCACCGTCTGACCTGTTAGTACACGGCTGTGTAATCAGACATATTTAAAAAAAAAGGCCTTTTATTTGGCACCTGTACTGTGCGTTCTGCGTGCCTGCAAAACTCTTTTATATACGTGCTGTTAATACCCACCGTCTGACCTGTTAGTACACGGCTGTGTAATCAGACATATTTTAAAAAAAAGGCCTTTTATTTGGCACCTGTACTGTACGTTCTGCGTGCCAGCAAAACTCTTTTATATACGTGCTGTTAATACCCACCGTCTGACCTGTTAGTACACGGCTGTGTAATCAGACATATTTAAAAAAAGGCCTTTTATTTGGCACCTGTACTGTGCGTTCTGCGTGCCTGCAAAACTCTTTTATATACGTGCTGTTAATACCCACCGTCTGACCTGTTAGTACACGGCTGTCTAATCAGACATATTTAAAAAAAAGGCCTTTTATTTGGCACCTGTACTGTGCGTTCTGCGTGCCTGCAAAACTCTTTTATATACGTGCTGTTAATATCCACCATCTGACCTTGTAGTACACGGCTGTGTACCTAGAAATATTTTAAAAAAAGTCCTTTTATTTGGCACCTGTACTGTGCGTTCTGCGTGCCTGCAAAACTTTTATATACGTGCTGTTAATATCCACCGTCTGACCTTGTAGTACACGGCTGTGTACCTAGAAATATTAAAAAAAAAGTCCTTTTATTTGGCTCCTGTATTGTGCGTTCTGCGTGCCTGCAAAACTCTTTTATATACGTGGTGTTAATACACACCGTCTGACCTTGTAGTACACGGCTGTGTACCTAGAAATATTAAAAAAAAAGGCCTTTTATTTGGCTCCTGTATTGTGCGTTCTGCGTGCCTGCAAAACTCTTTTATATACGTGGTGTTAATACACACCGTCTGACCTTGTAGTACACGGCTTTGTACCTAGAAATATTTAAAAAAAAAGTCCTTTTATTTGGCTCCTGTATTGTGCGTTCTGCGTGCCTGCAAAACTCTTTTATATACATGGTGTTAATACACACCGTCTGACCTTGTAGTACATGGCTGTGTACCTAGAAATATTTAAAAAAAAGGCCTTTTATTTGGCTCCTGTATTGTGCGTTCTGCGTGCCTGCAAAACTCTTTTATATACGTGGTGTTAATACACACCGTCTGACCTTGTAGTACACGGCTGTGTACCTAGAAATATTTAAAAAAAAGGCCTTTTATTTGGCACCTGTATTGTGCGTTCTGCGTGCCTGCAAAACTCTTTTATATACGTGGTGTTAATACACACCGTCTGACCTGGTAGTACACGGCTGTGTACCTAGAAATATTTAAAAAAAAAGGCCTTTTATTTGGCACCTGTACTGTGCGTTCTGCGTGCCAGCAAAACTCTTTTATATACGTGGTGTTAATACCCACCGTCTGACCTGTTAGTACACGGCTGTGTAATCAGACATATTTAAAAAAAAAGTCCTTTTATTTGGCACCTGTACTGTGCGTTCTGCGTGCCTGCAAAACTCTTTTATATACGTGGTGTTAATACACACCGTCTGACCTGGTAGTATACGGCTGTGTACGCCAAATATTGTAACAAAAAAAAAAAAATGCGGAGGGCTAGCGGAATCGGACGTGGACGAGGACGGGGGCGCGGAAATGCTGTTGGGGGCCTTGTTGAAGCCAGTGGGGATACAATGCGTGCTGGTGAGGGGCAGCCAGGATTCCGCTCATCCAGAATCCCTGCCTTTATGGGACAGTTAAGCAGGGGGCGGGTTACACCGCTGTTGAGGCCTGAGCAGTGTGAACAGGTGGTGCAATGGATAGCCGATAGCGCTTCCACACAGTTGTCCACCAGCCAGTCATCCACACAGTCTCACTCTGACCCTCCTTCCTCCACACCTGGCCAACAGAGTCATCCCACCCTTGACCCCTCCCAGGAGCTCTTTTCGGGTCCTTTTTCAGATGTGCCGGAAGAATCCCTGGAGCTACCAGAGGAATTTGTTTGTAGTGATGCCCAACCACCTTGAGTATTCGCCATCTCCTGCTGATGTGGACCCTGAACCAGCATCTGTTATCATGAGCGATGATGATGATGAGACGCAGTTGCCATCAAGGGAGGCTGTTGGAATGTCCAGTGGGCAGGAGGAGGAGCAGAGTGAGGAAGTGGAAGAGGAGGTGGTGGATGACGAAATGACCGACCCCACTTGGCCAGGGGTGATGTCCAGCGGGGAAAGCAGTGGAGAGGTGGTGGTCTGCGCAGCACCGAAAAAGGCAGCAAGAGGCAGAGGGATGTCCAGAGGCAGAGGGATGTCCACAGGCAGAGGGATGTCCACAGGCAGAGGGATGTCCAGAGGCAGAGGACAGTCCAGACAGAGAAGTGAGGCCACAGCCAGCAGGGCCGAAGCTGTTCCCGGCAGCAGGCAGTCGCGCGAAGCTCCCCCATCGAGGCCTCGTACTTCTGTGGTGTGGAGATTTTTTAATGTTTGTGCGGATGACAAACTGAGCGCGGTTTGCACACTCTGCCACTCAAAACTGAGTAGGGGCTCTGAGAAGAGCAATCTGACCACCTCAGGCATGCGGCGTCACTTGGAAGTCAAGCACTGGGCTGAGTGGGAGAGAGCAAACGCAATACAACCTGCGCCAGGTCTTCCTGCCACTGCCTCTTCCCCTTTGTTGTGTGCTGCCACTGCGGTCCAGACCTCCAGCCAGGACACCTCCACATCTGCCTCTGCCTCGACTACTTTGGGGCCTTCTCCTGCTGCCTCCCCTTCCCGCGCATCTTCGCCTGCACCTTCACACTCCTCGTCCCATCAACTGTCCATCTCGCAGGCGTTCGACCGCAGGCGGAAGTACGCCTCGAGTCACCCCCAAGCCCAAGCCTTAAACTGCCACATCTCCAAACTGCTGGCCCCGGAGATGTTGCCGTTTAGGCTTGTGGAGACGCAGGCCTTCCGCGACCTGATGGCGGCTGCCGCACCTCGCTATTCCGTCCCCAGCCGCCACTACTTTTCCCGGAGTGCCGTCCCCGCCCTGCACCAGCACGTGTCGCGTAACATCAGGCGGGCCCTGAGGTACGCAGTCAGCGCAAAGGTCCACTTGACCACCGACTCGTGGACAAGCGCTTGCGGCCAGGGACGATACATCTCTTTGACGGCACACTGGGTGAATGTTGTGGAAGCGGGGACGGGGTCGCAAAGAGAGACGGCCTACCTACCACCCCCGCCCAAGATTGCCAGCAGGGGTTCTGATAAACCCCCCTCCTCTTCCTCCTCCTCTGCCTTAACATCGCCCTCAGCCGCTAGCTGGAAGCGTTGCAGCACTGGCGCGGGGAGACGTCAGCAGGCGGTGCTTAAGCTCATCAGCTTGGGCGACAGGAAGCACAGCGCCCCAGAGGTGAGGGACGCCATATTGCAGCAGACGGAGATGTGGCTGTCGCCGCTGCAGCTAGGACCAGGCATGGTCGTGTGCGATAACGGCCGTAACCTGGTGGCGGCTCTGGAGCTTGCCGAACTCAATCACGTACCATGCCTGGCCCACGTTTTTAATCTGGTAGTCCAAAAATTTCTAAAGACTTACCCCAACCTGGCAGAGCTACTGGTGAAAGTGCGGCGCTTGTGCGCTCACTTTCGGAAGTCAACTGTAGCTGCTGCTAGCTTAAAAAAACTCCAGCAACGCCTCCATTTGCCTGAACATCGGCTGTTGTGCGACCTGCCGACTCGCTGGAATTCCACCTATTCCATGTTGGCCAGGGTGTGTGAGCAGCAGAGAGCATTGATGGAGTACCAGATTATGAATCCACGCGTGCCTCCAACTCAGCTCCCTCAGTTTGCCAACCACGAGTGGCCATGGATGGCAGACATATGCGATGTACTGCGTATCTTTGAGGAGTCCACCAAGAAGGTCAGCAGCGAGGACGCTATAGTGAGCGTAACCATCCCGCTCCTATGCGTCCTTAAAGAATCGCTCATCGCAATAAGGGAGAACGCATTGCACGCAGAGGAGACGGGGGTAGGAGGAGACGCAACGGAGCTACACAGTCAGACCACACTTTTGTCTGCTTCTCGGTGGCAGTTGCAGGAGGAGGAGGAGGATGAGGAGGAGGAGGAGGACGACGTGGAGGTGGCTGTGGAAGAGGAGGAGGATGCTGGCGGCGAGGGTAGCAGTCAGGCTGTGTGCGTCCCATTGGTTCAGCGCGGATGGGGCGGAGAGGAGGCGGAAGAGGAAGAGGAGGAAATGGCAAGTGATCCTTCTGGTGGGGGCAGTGACGTCATGCCTATTCAGAGTCTGGCACACATGGCTGACTTCATGCTGGGCTGCTTTTCCCGGGACACACGTGTTGTCCGGATAGTGGAGAACAAACTGTACTGGGTCTTCGCACTCCTGGACCCCCGGTATAAAGATAACGTCTCCTCTTTTATTCCGGTAGAGGAGAGGACGAATCGATTGCTGGAATACCAGAGGGAACTCGTGCAGAACATGATGGAGATTTTCCCACCCACCATCGCTGGCGGCAGAGAGGAGAGGGTCTCCCAGAGTCCCACAACATCGATCAGGCCCACAGCCACCAGGGGAACACTCTCCAAGGTGTGGGACACGTTCATGGCACCCCCTCGTGCAACTTCCATCACTGCGGGGCCCGCTATCAGCAGGAGGGACAAGTATCGGCGGATGTTGCGGGAGTACCTGGCAGACCGTACCCCTGTCCTCCCCGATCCCTCGGCGTCCTACACTTACTGGGTCTCCAAGTTGGACACGTGGCTGGAACTGTCCCTGTACGCCTTGGAGGTGCTTGCCTGCCCTGCCGCCAGCGTGCTATCAGAAAGGGTGTTCAGCGCAGCCGGGGGCATTATAACCGATAAGCGCAGCCGCCTGTCAACCGACAGTGCCGACAGGCTGACGCTAATCAAAATGAACAGCAAGTGGATTGACCCGGACTTTGCTTCTCCAACAGTGGAAAGCAGCCAAAAGTGAAGTGCCATCTGTATGAAGTGCCATTTCCTCCTCCACCTCCTCCTCCTCCTCCTTAACCGCCGTAGAATTGCTCCGTAAAAAAAAAAAATATATATATTTATGGCTCACCTCTTGGGCCTACAAGCAATTTTTATCATGGCTCACCTCTTGGGCCTACAAGCAATTTTTATCATGGCTCACCTCTTGGGCCTACAAGCAATTTTATCATGGCTCACCTCTTGGGCCTACAAACAATTTTTAAGAGGTCTCACCTCTTGGGCCTACAAACAATTTTTATTATGGCTCACCTCTTGGGCCTTAATACAATTTTTAAGAGGTCTCACCTCTTTGGCCTCCACTTAATTTTTTCGAGGGCTCACCTCTTGGGCCTCCATATAATTTTTTCGAGGGCTCACCTCAAGCTAACTTTGCGCACTCATTAAAATATTTTCACAACAAGGACCTAAGAGCCCTCGATGGGAGAGCTTTGTGTGGGGGCCTGTTATAGGGAAGAGATGCGGCCCTGCGGGCTCTAGCCTGCCTTCTCCATGAGCCTCTGGCCAGCCCACGGCCTCTTCCTGCCTTTTGCGGTCCTACGCATCCCTCAACATCCCCACTGCTTTACCTGCTAGACATGACACTGGGCCAGGTCGGGTCACTGACTTCGTCATACTCAACCACCTCCTCTTACACTGCCTCACTTTGCTCCAACAGCCTCCCTTGCTGGCAACTGTGTCTCATCATCGTCCCTAATCATTTTACACTTTAGTGCCCGTTCCACACCACCATCAGCTAGAGATGGAGCTTGCTCCAGTGTTTGGGCATCAGAACAAACAAAATCCTCAGATAGCTCCTTGCGATTCTTGCATGGGTGGGAACACTGGGTTGATAACATTGGGCAGGGTGGGAGGAAGGAGGGTCAGAGTGAGGTCCCTGCAGTTTCTGCAGGCTATCGACGAGACTGGACTTTGTGGACTTGACTGGGTGGTGGACAGATTTAACAAATCTAGAAGGAGAAGGAGGGGTTTGCCGAGCTGTCTGTAAGGGTTGCGGAAATCCAGACAGAACCAAGGCCCAAAACTTGGGTGGGGGTAGCAGGTTTGCCCGTCCCCGCCTCCACAACATTCACCCAGTGTGCTGTCAGGGAGATGTAGCATCCCCGGCCTCAAACCAAAGTGTTGGTGGTCAAATGGCCTTTTGCAGTAACCGTGTTACTCGGGCGTGGATGATGTTTTGGGACATGTGCCTGGGCAAGGCAGGGATGGCACAGAGGGAAAAATAGTGATGGCTTGATTGCTTTCCCCCTTGCCTATGCCATCTGTGGTTGTCATAGGCAACGTGATTTTAAGGGGTGCAGAATTTTATCTTCTTTTTTGTCTAGTTTGGCTTGGGGTCCATGGCAATGTAGAGGAAAGAAGGTTTCCTTGTATGGTCTCACTTTACAGAGAGGTTATATTGTCTTTGGAGTGTATTGTTGAGAGGCTGTGATAGTGGCGTAATAGTGCGACTTGGGCGCGTTATATGCACCCAGACATGCTTCCCCTGCTGTCCCAGTTGCATTCCAGCAGTGTTGGCATCCTTTTCTGAGGTTTCAGGGTGGACTTGGTGACCTCCAAGTGGTCGAATTGAGATTTCCAAGTGGCGAGCATTTTTTTCCCATAGACTTTAATGGGATTCGATATTCGGTCGAATAGTCGAATATCGCGGTCTATTCGAATCGAATTTCGAACTTTCGAATATTTCACTACTCGCTCATCTCTAATCATTACTACTTAGATAAATAATGGTACCTCAGTTGAAGAATATGACAGGCATTTGTATCCCTAAACCTGAACTGTAGCCATATGCTTCAGATTCCACACATTTTGAGTTAATTACAAAAATAAATGAAACAAGAAGGCCGTGCTAATTCTGTTGAGCAAACAATGTCACTTTGAATCGAGCATTGAAAAGCTGGCAGCTGCTAGCGTGCAAATTGTTTTCTGATTGATTTGTAATTTTCAGCATGCATTATTGACTACCATGGACAGATCATATTGGATGAAGTTATTTTGGAAAGTTGCATTGGACTTGGAAGGATAAAAGCCAAATAAGGGAATTAAGGGGATTTTGCCAAGTTATGCCCTATCCAAAGGTTAGGGGATGAATAACTGATCAATGGATCTAACCACTGGGACACCACCGAACCTGAGAACAAGGAATCCCGTTCCTCTGACCTGATGAAGTGGCCATGCGAGCATGCAAGCTTCATTCATTCTGTATGGAATTGCCAGAGATAACTGAGCAATGTACTCTCCAGCAGTCCAACAGAGAATGAATGGAGCAGCAGGGTGTATGATTGGCCTGCGGGTCCATCAGATCGGAGGAACTGGAAACCCTATTCTTGGTATTCATGGGGTCTCAGTGGTTGGACCACCACTGATCAGTTAGTCATCCCTTTTACAGTGGACAGGAGAAAACTTCAAAATGTAGTTCAACCCCTTTAATGTGACAATAGACATTTATACCTGTCTTGCTATATACTTCTATCTACTTCTACTCCCAGTTGTTATTTCTGGTAAGCATTCTGGTTCCTTTACTCCCCTGCTGTCTGGGAAGAACATTGGCTTCACACTGAGAATAATATAATTATGGAGGCCAACTTCAGCTCTCTACATCCTGTTTATGGCATCTGTTTCTACACTACTCAAACTACTCACAAAAAATTAGGGGTATTTGACTTGTGGGTGAAATTTCAGGATAAAACTTAAAATACACTCTAACCTTCACAGGTGAACTTAATGGGACCTTCTCTAAACTGTTGAATGCAAATGTCCAACTGTTCAATGTTTCAGTACTTTTTGCACAACTTGCTTCTCCAACAAGGGTCTTAACAGCAAAATTCACAACAGGTGTTTTATCCATGAACTGTCCAATAAATTTCCGGGTTCAATTAGAATTGGTATTTAAACAGTCCTCCTCATCACGCTGTTCACATTTTGACATCATGAGACCAAGACGACACCTAATAATTGAACAACAGTACTTCGCCATTGTGAGGCTTCAAGCAGGATGTTCTCAGATGGAAGTAGCCACTAAGTTTAGAGTGTGACAGATTGTTATCAGCAGGTTGCAAGAGAGATACAGAGAGACTGGAAAATTCACAAAAATGCATAGAAGTGGACGTCCTTTGGTCAAATTTCACACTGATAACCAGTTCATTGTGAACAATGCCCTGCAGAACTGCATGATCTGCATGAGCCGCACAACTCCAGGCATATTTATGGGAGGTGAGAAGTATCCAAGCGTCATGTTAGTACATTCGAAACCAATTACATCAGCATGGTCTGCATACTTGACAACCTGCAAGGGTACCTGACCACAACAACAGACAGAGGCGTCATCGTCTTGCATGGGCCAGGGAGCATCTATGCTGGATGAGAGACCAGTGGGCCTCAGCGCTGTTCACGAATGAAAGTCAATTTACGCTGAGCAGAAATGATGGCCGTCAACGATATTGGAGACATCAAGGAGAGTGCTATGCATCAGCCACTGTTGTCACCAGACGAGCCCTTGGTGGTGGTGGTGGTGTTACAATATGAGCAGGTGTGTCTAGTTAATACAGAACTACCTTATACTTTGTAAATGGTACAGGGAAAAGCCCATGCTGCTTAACCACTTCCCGTCCGCCCATAGGATATAAACGTCCGGGAAGTGGTTGTCTATTTCTGAATGGAAGTTTCTGAACGTCCATTCAGAAATAGCAGCTGCACGCTAATCATGCAGCTGCACAGTAGGGTACCTTTTGTCAGTGACAGCAGGGTACCCCAAAGAGAAGGCAGGGACCATTCCCAGGGGTCCCTGCCTTGTAGATCGCTGTATACACAGCGCTCACCGAGCACTGTGTATACAGAGCAGGAAGCGCTATTGCGCTTCCTGTTCCGGCCCGGCGGTCACGTGATCGCCGGGGCCGGGAGCGTACAGGAGCTGCCGGGTCTCTCATAGACCGCATCAGCCCTGCACTGAGGCTGTACAGCATAGTATTATGCTGTACAGCCTCTCTGGGGATGTATTTCCCCTACTATGTCAGCCCCAGTTACAGGAGAAATCAAGTGTAAAAATAAATAAATAAATAAGTGAAGTTAAATGTCCCCCTGAGGTCTTGTATGACCTTATGGGGGACACAAAGTGTAAAATAAAAAATAAAAAAATAATAAAAAAATAGAGTATTATATAAAAAAAAATCACATATAAAAAAATTAATTTTCCCCCAAATATGTCATTAAAAAAATGTTACAAATAAAAATAAATAAAATAGACATATTTGGTATCACCGCGTCCGAAACGACTGGCTCTTTAAAAATTTCTACCCCATGAACTGCGTAAAAAAAAATCTAATAAAAATTATGCCAAAACAACTTTTTTTTGTCGCCTCACCTACCAAAAAACATAATATCAAACAATCAAAAAGTCGTATGCATCCCAAAATGATAGCAATAAAAACGTCACCTCATCCCGCAAAAAATGAGCCCCCACACAAGATCATAGCCCGAAAAAATGAAAAACAAAATGGCTCTTCAAAAATTGCAACACAAAAACATGATTTTTTTTCTAAAAATGCTCTTATTGTGTAAAAACGTAAAAAAATAAATAAAAAATAGACATATTTGGTATCGTTGCGTCCGTAACAACTGGCTCTACAAAAATATCACATTATCTACCCCATCAAGTGAACGGTGTAAAAAAATATAGAAAAATACCCCTAAACTGTTTTTTTTTTTTTTTAGTTAACCTCCCAAAAATTAGATTAAAAAGTGATCAGAAAGCCAGATGTACCCCAAAATGGTGCCAATAAAAAGCATAGCTTGTCCCGCAAAAAATAAGTCCTCACGCAGCTCAGTCCACAAAAAATTAAAAAGTTATCACTCTTACAAACCATGACAAAAAATTCCATGTTAGAAAATGCAGATGCTGCTCCTCCCCTTCTGAGCCCTGGTGTATCCCCAAATAACAGTTTACGACCACATGTGGGGTGTTTCTGCAAACTGCAGAATCGGGGTAATAAATATTGAGTTTTGTTTTGTTGTTAACCTTTGATGTGTTACAGGAAAAAAATGATTAAAATGGAAAATCTATAAAAAAAGTGAAATTTTGAAATTTCATATCTATTTTGCTTAAATTCCTGTGGAATACTTAAAGGGTTAACAACATTTCTAAAACCAGTTTTGAATAGTTTGAGGGGTGTAGTTTCTAAAATCGGGTAATTTATGGGTGGTTTCTATTATGTAAGCCTCACAAAGTGACTTCAGAACTGAACTGGTCCTTAAAAAAGTTGATTTTGCAAATTTGCAAAAATTGCGTCTAAAATTCTAAACCTTCTACTGTCCTAAAAAAATAAAATAACACTACCAAAATGATGCCAACATAAAATAGACGTATGGGGAATGTAAATTAAAAAGGATTTTATGGGGCATCACTATCTGTCTTAAAAGCAGAGAGATTGAAATTTAGAAAACAGTGAATTTTTTCAAATTTTCGTTAACTTTTGGATTTTTTTATAAATAAAATTAAAACTTATAGACTCAAATTTACCATTAACTTGAAGTACAGTGTATCACGAGAAAACAATCTCAGAATTGCTTGGATAAGTAAAAGCGTTCCAAAGTTATTACCACATGAAGTGACACATGTCAGATTTGCAAAATTAGGCCTGGTCAGGAAGGGGGGAAATGGCCCAGATCTGAAGTGGTTAAATAACATCATTAATCCTGTCATTGTGCCTCTGCATGAGCAACACAGGCCTAATTTCATCTTTATGGACAACAATGTGCCAGCTCATCAAGGTTGGAATGGCTACTGGAGACTGGGGTACCTCAGATGGAGTGGCCTGCACTTACTCCAGACCTGAATCCCATTAAAAACCTTATGGATCAGTTCAGTCGCCATGTAGAAGCCCGTGACTCTGTACCCCAGAACCTCAATGACCTGAGGGCCAGCTTTCAAGAAGAGTGGGATGTCATGCCTCAGCAGACAATAAGTTGACTTGTGAACAGCATGAAATGTTGTTGTCAAGCTGTAAATGATTATCAAGGCCACATGACAAGTTATTGAGACATTGACATCTTTTGTGGGGGTATATCCACCACTGTTGTTGGCTTTTGTTTCATTGTTTGAGATGATGAAATCACTATTGCATGTTTCTATGTAAATGCCCTAGTTTCATGATATAATATCATGGTGGTGTGACCTTTTTAAGTTTTCCATAAATTTCACCCGAAAGCCAAATATCCCTAACATTTTGTGAGTAGAGTATGATTCCAAATACTATTTTACTGTTACTTTTACTATTTCACTACATGTGACTTCAATTACCATTTTGATCTTTGTGTACTACTGCAGGCAGAGGAGAGACGGGAAGTTCCTGCTGCAGCAAGTTGTCTTGCAGCCAGACACAGAGGTTGAACCATGACAGACACTTATCCTATGTACACATAATAGGAAAAAAGTATCTAATCAGTGGAAGTCCTACCACTGGAGCCCCAGGTGATTACAATAACAGGGATCCCATGTTCCCCTGTAGTGGAGGTCTCAAATGTAAACTGCCGGTCCATTCAGCTCTTTGGGACTGGGACTGTAGGGAATGATGTAGATAGTAGATAGTAGTTAGTAGTTCTCTCTACAATCTAAGGATGCTTAAATATACCCATTGAATTCAAAGGATCTTTGTGCTGTCAAAGATTCACTAATGTATGAATAAGCCCTCATAGACAGTGTAAACTTCAACTATACAGACTATGAATACAGCCACATGGTGTGGCCACCGTACAGTCGTGAACCGTCGCGAAGCTGTGGCTTTATTCTATAGAACTGCACAGCTTATTCAACCCAATTTGAGAATCAATGACTAATTGAATTGCTATTCTATTAAACAAGGTGGTCACCCCAGTAACAGTAAAATTAGACAGCTGATTAACCCCAATTTGAGAAACAAGGCATAATAGAATAGCTTATCTATTAAATAAGGTGGACACCCCAATAACAGTAAAATTAAAAAGCTTTGATTTGGTAATCAAGGCTTAATACAATTGCTTATCTATTAACCCATTAATGACATTACCACTTTTCACCTTAAAGGGGTTATCCCATGAATAATGTAAAAAATGAAAATCAGACATCATATAGTACATGACAACCTCTTTCTAACAAAGCTAGAACCAGCCCTGTACCTCACATGGATCCAGAGATCTCCTCATTCATTGCTCTGCTAGATTTATATCAAGCTGACAGCTTAAGGGAGTGTCTTTTCCACTGCAGCTCGGGGGGCGTGTCCATGCTCTCCCTATCACAGCTCAGGAGGCAGTTGAAGGATGAAACTGAGCATGTGCGGACTTCTCAGTGAGCAGGTCAAAGAAATGAGAAATTAAGTGGCACTATACAGATACATTTTACTGAATAACTCAGTAGCTATACAAAATTTTTAATTACATGCAATTACAAAAGTATTCAGACCCGGGTGCTGTAGAATATTTTTCGTGGGACAACCCCTTTAAGGACCAGGCCAAATTTTGGAAATCTGACAAGTGTCACTTTATGTGGTAATAACTTTGGAACACTTTAACTAATCCAAGACATTCTGAGATTGTTTTCTCGTGACACATTGTACTTCATGATAGTGGTAAATTTGCGTAAATATAAATCACCTTTATTTATAAATAAAATCCTACATTTATAGAACATTTTGAAAAAATTAGTAATTTTCAAAATTTGAATTTCTCTGCTTTTAAGGTAGATAGTGATACCTCATAAAATAGTTATTACTTTACATTTCCCATATGTCTACTTTATGTTGGTATCATTTTGTAGATGTAATTAGATTTTTTTGGTACGTTAGAAAGCTTAGAATTTTAGAAGCAATTCCAAAATCATTTTTTAAGGAGCAGTTCAGTTATGAAGTCACTTTGTGGGGCTTATAAAGTGGAAACCACCCATGAATGAGTCTCAGTGCCAACTGAGATACCTTGACGCGGTTCTCGGGCTCCGGTATGTCTTTGATATAAGGATATACTGGCGAAAGTCTCATTTTAACATCAGAGTGAGGGTTTAGCCATATATTGTCAACTGCATTTTCCGCTGTAGTGCACCATTTTCTGTGAATTGTTTTTCTATGTAGATTGTCACATCCGCACATTTGTCTACCCTGTGTAGGATGTTTTTGTGGTACATGTGGTCTGCTGCAGGCATCCTCCATTGTATGCATTTTTTGCTGGGGATTACGTTCGGCAGCGGGCCACATGTGCGGGATTTGCTCCTCCAGTTATATATGCGCTACAGCATTGGGGTTTTTGAGCATGTTCTGCCATTTGAGACCACTGTGGTACATGTGGTCCGCTGCAGGCATCCTCCATTGTATGCATTTTTTGCTGGGGATTACGTTCGGCAGCGGGCCACATGTGCGGGATTTGCTCCCCCAGTTATATGCGCTACAGCATTGGGGTTTTGAGCATGTTCTGCCATTTGAGACCACTTTTTTTTTTTCCGTGAGTTTGTTTGTACGTTTATTCCTGGAGGCGTGGCAACTCCAGGTTGAATGTGCCTTGATTATACTAATGGGTAACATTCAGGTGCACCTGTGCAGCCTTGGTCACATGATGTCAGGGCAATGTGGGAAATACAGCCTCCGCCCCCCCCTCCCACCGTATGTGTGATTTCACGCTGGAGGTAACTGGGAGCTGGTCGCTGTGTCTCGGACCTCATGCACCTATCTGTCATTACCTATACCATAGTAGGGATAGCGTTAGGTCCCGTGCCAACTGAGATACCTTGACGCGGTGCTCGGGCTCCGGTATGTCTTTGATATAAGGATATACTGGCGAAAGTCTCATTTTAACATCAGAGTGAGGGTTTAGCCGTAGATAGTGATACCTCATAAAATAGTTATTACTTTACATTTCCCATATGTCTACTTTATGTTGGTATCATTTTGTAGATGTAATTTGATTTTTTTGGTACGTTAGAAAGCTTAGAATTTTAGAAGCAATTCTTAAAATTTTCAAGAAAATTTCCAAAATCATTTTTTAAGGACCAGTTCAGTTATGAAGTCACTTTGTGGGGCTTATATAGTGGAAACCACCCATAAATGACCCCAATTTAGAAACTACACCCACAAGGTATTCAAAACTGATTTTACAAACTTTGTTAACCATTTATGTATTCCACAAGAATTAAAAGAAAATGGAGATGACATTTCTAAATTTCACTTTTTTGACAGATTTTCAATTTTAATCAATTTTTTTACTGTAACATATAAAGGGTTAACAGCCAAAAAAACACAAAATCTATTACCCTGATTCTGCGATTTACAGGAAACACCCCATATGTGGTCCTAAAGTGCTGTATGGTTTTTGGAAAGCAGATTTTGCTGGACCGGATTTTAGACACTGTGTCCCATTTGAAGCCACACTGATGCACCCTACAGTAGAAACAACTAAAAAGTGATCCCATTTTGGAAACTACGGGAAAATGTGACAGTTTTATTTATACTATTTTGGGGTACATATGATTTTTGATTGCTTTATTTTACACAATCAAATCATGTTGATTATTCTTTAGTGTCTCCATATTCTGAGAAGATTAGTTTTATTAATTTTTGGCCGATTGTCTTCTGTAGGGGCTCATTTTTGTGGGATAAGGTGGTTTGATTGGTACTACTTTGGGGTACATATGACTTTTTGATTGCTTGATGCTACACTTTTTGTGATGTAAGGTGACAAAAATGGCTTTTTTGGTGCACTTTCTATTTTTTTTTTACGGCATTTACCTTTTGGGGGTAGAGTGTGTGATATTTTTATAGAGCAGGTAGTTACTGACGCAGCCATACCTAATATGTCTAATTTTTTTTTATTTATTTAGGCTTTACACAATAAAAGCATTTTTGACAAAAAAATACATGTTTTTGTGTCTTCATTTTCTGAAAGCCATATTTTTTTTCTTTTTTTGGGCGATTGTCTCGTTTAGGGGCTCATTTTTTGCAGGATGCGGTGATGGTTTGATTGGTACTATTTTGGGGTACATGTGACTTTTGTGATCACTTTTAATATCATTTTTTGAGATGTGACGTGGGCAAAATTTCAATTTCATCATAGTTTTTCTTTTTTTTATGGCGTCCACCGTGCGAGTAAAGTAACATGATCCTTTTATAGATCAGGTCGTTACGGATATAGTGATATCAAACATGTGTAGTGTATTTTATTTTTTAAATTTTTAATTAGCTATAAATGTGCGGTTATAAGAAGAATTCGATATTTTTTTACTTAGATTTTTTAAAATATTTTTTTCCCTTTTTTAACTTTTTTGACACAGACCCACTTGATTCTTGAAGATTCAATGGGTCTGATAGTTTACAATACACTGCAGTATACTGTATAGTGTACTACAGTGTATTTGCATGTACACTTATCCTGATCAGGCTCCTGCCTTTAGCAGGAGCCTGATCAGGCTCAGATTTTACAATGGCAAGCTGGATGCCATGGTAACCATCGGGACGCTGCCACAGCAGCGCATCAGCCTGATGGGAAAGGAAGCTCCCTCTCTCTGTGAACCAGTCAAGCATCGGGTTGCTGCCACGGCAAAGCAGGGCCCGATGGAAGAGGGAGGGAGCTTCCTGTTAACCCCTTTGATACAGCGGTCCCTACAGACCGTAGCATGGAAGAGGGTAAAAGGCAGTCAAAGCACCAATGTTGGCCATTTCAAGCATGTACAGCTGACACTCTGCTTACCACCACTCCGGCCATCCTGAAAAAAAAAACGCAATGGGGAGGGGGGGGGGTTAAGCGCTGCCATTGGATATCCTGAAAGGGCGAAGGCAGGAAGGGGAGGTCTTCCCTCATAAAGCTCTGCAGGGGTTGGAGAGGGTGTCGGGGGTGGGGTGGGGTTTAATGGTGTAAAATATTTTAGAAGGGTCTGATCCCCACAGTCATGGACTGTGGAGATCAGAATCTTTCAGCCGGCATTAGGATACTCTGAATGGCTAGTCTGTACAGACTAGCCAGATAGAGCGATCTATGGCCCAGGACCACCCTCATTGATCCTGGCCGGTAAGCTGAGATCCCTCTATGTGTGTCTGAAAATGGCGGAACTGATTGTATAGAGTGAGTCTGTGCAGGTACACACCCCCAACTTGTTACCTCACCTCTGTAGCCGTATTGCAGACTGCTAGCAATTCATTCATAACCTCTAGTTGACATAATAAAGGAATGGCACAACATAGAGCTATAAGAATAGATGCTGCAACATTGTTATTACATGAGGAATGCATGAATCTATTAAAACAGACATGTCAGGATTGGTGAAAGGTCCTCTTTAAACAAGGTGGGCACCCCAATAACAGTAGAATTACATAGCTTGTTCACCCCAATAGACATTCTATGTAATTGTCTCTGATGAGCATGTTTCTTCACCTGCCTACTAAAGAAACCACCCAGCAGCAGGACATGGAGCAGAACCTGAACCAGCAGGTGGTGGCATACTTTGAGTACATCCTATCACCCAGACCAGGATCCCCTGGACGACTAGGCTGCAAAACTTGAATTGTGGCCGCAACTGGCTGAGTTTGCTCTGGAGCTTTCCTGCCCAGCCACTAGTGTGGCATCAGAGGGGATGTTTAGTGCGGCGGGGAACATATTGTAGTTACCCCCAAAGAGAATTTCCTTTACAACACAAAATGTTGAAAGATTAACCTTTATAATGATGAACCAGACATGGATCAGCCAGGATTTCCACACACTGGTGCCTGATGCATAAGACTAGATGATTCTGGCAGAAATGTTCTGACTCCAGTGTGCTGTCACACCAGAATATTGTGAAATATGGGCCGTTACTTCTAGTTACACATTCACTTTGTGAATGGGCCACTATGTTGACTCTTCATGCTGTTGCCATCCTCCCCAATCTGTTACTGGGCCACTATGTTGACTCCTCATGCTGTTGCCACCCTCCCCACTTTGTGCCTAGGCCACTATGTTGACTCCTCATGCTTTTTCCACCCTCCTCACCATGATACTGGGCCACTATGTTGACTCCTCATGTTGTTGCCATCCTCACCAGTCTGTTCTAGGGTCACTAGTGTCCGTGCTTGGTAAGACCTCAATCACATTGTCAGTATTGCCACCTATTGCAGTATTGCATTAGGATTTCATAATGATTTGGAATTCAAAATGGGTCCAAAACACAGAAGTCATACAAATATTTACTTCACATTTCATCTCTGTTTTGGACCCACTCCTGTTTTTGCCTTACAAATACTGATCAATTACTGACCATATACTGACCGTGTGAAGGCAGATGGTCAAAGGACAGAATCCATGTTTTTTGGGTTGTTCTTGTGATGGATCAGAAGAAGGGAAAAATAAACAGTGATGTCAACACAAATTTACTGCTGACACCCTCCCCACTCTGTGACTGGGCCACTACTTGTATCAGTGGCTAACAAAATAGGTTATCTATAAATCTATGTGGAAACAGCAGCCGGTGTAAAATGAGACAGCACTTTCCCACTTTAGTAGAATCAGTGGCTAACAGAACAGCTCACCTAGAAATCATTGACGACACCGCACAAACAGTGAAATGAGACAGCTCTTTCCCACTTTAGTAGAATCTGTGGCTAACAGAACAGTCAGAAACAGCAGATTGTGTAAAATGAGACAGCTTTTTCACTCTATAGTAGAATTTTGGGCCACTGCATGGTTCAGTACTTTATACCTGACGCTAACATTCACCAGTAAGGCTGAGTTCACACTTCAGTTATTTGGTCAGTTAATTCCAGCAGTTACTGTATTGTTAACCAAAATCAGGAGCCAATACTACTCTCAGATAAGTTGTCATGAAAATATCTGCACCTGTTCTGTATTTTTGACCTATAACTGACCAAATGAGTGAAGTGTGAACTGAGCATAATAGTGACACACAATCATTTTACAGCAAACAGAAGTGATTCAAAAGCATGCCTTTGCACTGCCACAACATGGCTTTTCTCCACTACATTATTGTCACTGGACAAACTTTCCATGTCCTTCTTTTGTTCCAATAAATATTCATTGGGACACAGTCTTGCAGGAGGGGGGTGGTGGGTGCACAGTGTTTTTTTTTCTTTTACTAAAGGCTGCTGTATTCTTTTCTTTTGGTTTAGCTAGGGGTTAGTTAGGACTGTTGGTGGCCTGCACGACGATGTGCACGTCCACCTACTGTATGAGACCTGCCTGTCATACTGACACACATTAACTGTTTCAATACCAGAAAAGACCAGCTATGCATGTTGATGCAATGCATAGTGATATACACGGAGATACACTCTCTCAAAGCATCCAAATTTTTTAAAACTTCACTCATCTGTATCCATGAGCATTCTGTTTACCCTTTTCATGACATGACTTTTTTTTTAGTTTTGCATTTTTGTTCTTTTCTCTCTGCCCTCTAAGAGCCACTAGGTTTGATTTTTGTGGGAGAAACTATATTTTTTTATTGAATTTACCATTTAATTCCCAATTTAATTGAAGGAAAAAGTGAAGTGTGAACTTGGAAAAAAAATAACAACTCCACCAGGGTTTTTGGGGTTTTGTTTTTACAGCATTCAATGCGGGCTAAAAATAACTTGACAACCTTATTCTGTGGGTCAGTACAATTACAAAAATACCAAATTTATATAGTTTTACTATGTTTTACTACTTCAAAAAATAAACACCTTTGAAAAAACGTTGTCATTCATAACTGATTATATTTTTGTGTACAGAGTTGTGGGAGGGATTGTTTGTTGCAGGCAGGTTCTTGTTGTTATTGGTACCTTTTTGGGGGCATATATGACTTTTAGATCACCTTTTATTCAAATCTTTTTGGAGGTGAGGTAACCAAAATACAGCAAATTACGCCATTCACTGAGTAGGAAAATACATTTTTATAATACAGTTTGGAAATTTTCGGATGTGATGATACCAATTATGTTTGTTTTTTATTAACTATTAGTTTTTATATGTAACTAGCAGAAAGACCTGGCTTCGCCTGGGTATATTTCATCTATTTCATTTAATGTTTCTGTGTGTCGTTGCGAGAGAAAGTCAATGCAGCTGACAGGAGGTGATTTTTACCTTCATTTTTTCAATCCCTATTGGCGGAGTGGGAGGGGGTGTGGTTTAATGGGACACGGGGGGGGGGTTAAGTTCTTCATTTCAGGGTGGCCTGAATTATAGGTTAATGCCATGGTAATTTGAAGAAACACAATGGGTAGCAGTGGAAGAAAACATTGCTTTGCGCGGGTATATTTAATCTATTTCATTTAATGTTTCTGTGTGTCGTTGCAGAGAGAAAGTCATCCTCCCTCCCATCCCTGCAGCTGACAGATGTTGATTTTTACCTTCAATTGTTCAATCTCCATTGGCTGCGGAGTGGGAGGGGTCATGGCCTGACTGAGTCGGGGGCGTGACATTGAAAGACCTAGGGCAGGGTTTTAAGTCCTTCTTTTGATGGTGGCCAGAATTACAGGTCGATGCCATGGTAATTTATGAGGACACGCCATGGGTAACAGTGGAAGAAAACATTGCTTTGCGCGGGTATATTTAATCTATTTCATTTAATGTTTCTGTATGTTGTTGCAGAAAGAAATCCAACCTCCCTCCCGCCCCTGCAGCTGACAGAAGTTGATTTTTACCTTCATTTTTTCAATCCCCGTTGGCTGCGGAGTGGGAGGGGGCGTGGCCTGACAGAGTCGGAGCGTGGTTTTGCGAGATCTGGGGCGGGGTCAGAGTGGCATGAATTACAGGTCGATGACATGGTAATTTATGGGGACCCGCAATGGGTAGCAGTGGAAAAAAACATCTTTTATTAGTACTGAATGGTCGTAGTCTAAAATTAGTCAATTTCATCTACGATTTTTGTGTGTCATTGCAGAGAGAAATTCACCCTCCCACCCCTGCAGCTGATTTTTTTCAATCCCCCTTGCCTACAGAGTGGGAGGGGGCATGGCCTGGCAGAGTTGGGGGTGTGGATTATCAAGATGCTTCGAACGGTTGTAGTCTGAAATTAGTCTATTTCATCTAAAATTTTGTGTGTCATTGCAGAGAGAAATTCACCCTCCCACCCCTGAAGCTGACAGAAGTTTATTTTTCCCTTCATTTTTTCAATCCCTGTTGGCTGCGGAGTAGGAGGGGGCGTGACCTGACACAGTTGGGGGCGTGGCTTAACAAAGCGCTTCGCATAGGTGATTTAATCTATTTCATTTAATGTTTCTGTGTGTCGTTGCAGAATGGCTGCAGAGTGAGAGGGGGCGTGGTCTGACAGAGTTGGGGGCGTGACTTAGCAAGACAATTCGAACAGTTGTAGTCTATAATTAGTCTATTTTATCTAAAATTTTTGTGTGTCGTTGCAGAGAGAAATTCACCCTCCCACCCCTGCAGCAAACAGAAGTTTATTTTTACCTTCATTTTTTCAATCCCCATTGGCTGCGGAGTGGGAGGGGGCGTAACCTGACAGAGTCGGGGGCGTGGATTAGCAAGACGCTTCACATGGGTGTATTTAATCTATTTCATTTAATGTTTCTGTGTGTCGTTGCAGAAAGAAAGTCAACCTCCCACCCATCCCTGCAGCTGACAGAAGTTGATTTTTACCTTTATTTTTTTAATCCCTGTTGTCTGCGGAGTGGGAGGGGGCGTGGCCTTACAGAGTCGGGGCGTGGCTTAGCAAAGCGCTTCGCATAGGTGCATTTAATCTATTTCATTTAATGTTTCTGTGTGTCGTTGCAGAATGGCTGCGGAGTGAGAGGGGGGCGTGGCCTGACAGAGACGGGGCGTGGCTTAGCAAAAGGATTCAAACGGTTGTAGTCTATAATTAGTCTATTTCATCTAAAATTTTTGTGTGTCGTTGCAGAGAGAAATTCACCCTCCCACCCCTGCAGCAAACAGAAGTGTATTTTTACCTTCATTTTTTCAATTCCCGTTGGCTGCGGAGTGGGAGGGGGCGTGACCTGACAGAGTCGGGGGCGTGGATTAGCAAGACGCTTCGCATGGGTGGATTTAATCTATTTTATTTAATGTTTGTGTGTGTTGTTGCAGAAAGAAAGTCAACCTCCCACCCATCCCTGCAGCTGACAGAAGTTGATTTTTACCTTTATTTTTTCAATCTCTGTTGGCTGCGGAGTGAAAGGGGGTGTGGCCTGACAGAGTTGGGGGTGTGGCTTAGTGAGACCTGGGGCGGAGGTTTTAAGTACTTCTTTTAGGGTGGCCTGAATTAAAGGTCAATACCATGCTTATTTATGAGCCCACGCAATAGGCAGCAGTGGAGGAAAACATCTTTTATTACTACTGAACTGTAGTAATAGAAAAAAACATAAGTTATATTTATGGTAACCGGAATACCTTTAACAGTGTCAGTAAATAGAAATGGATGAGATCCTCAGCTGCTGATAATTACCTGGTTGTTATGGAAACCTGCCCTCCCTGTGTGGCTTTGCAGAGAATGGCAGTTGGAGTTTAAAACCAAAGCTCCCAGTTGTAATGTTGGCTAATGGAGATCATATTTTGGGAATATCTCGGGAACGGTACGTCCTAGAGAGATGAGACCTGGTCTAAAACCTTCCCGGACACCTGATGTACCTGTGTGCCGAATTTGGTGAAAATCGGTCCAGTAGTTTGGTCGCGCATAGAGAACAGACAGACAGACAGACAGAAATTCATTTTTATATTATTAAGAGATATTGGAAAGAGGGGATTTGAATTCTTAATATCGTGTTATACATTTAATATTGTGTTTTTTACATTTTTTAAACTTTTTTTACTCTACTTTTTAGTCCCTTAGAAGGCTTGATCATGTGATCTTCTAATTGCTTTTACCATAGACTGCAATAAAATAGTATAGCAATCTATAGGATCTTCTCAGGCTACTGGTCAGGCGATACCTCAGATATGGCTTCACAGACAGCTTACTATGACAGCACTTGGAGTGTTCTCAAGGTTGTCATAGTAACTGATTAAAGCCCCACTATGATGCAGCGAGGGGCTCTGATCGCAGAATAGAAGAAGTTAAATCACCGGGATCTGCATTATCTCTGTTACCAGTAATTGCAGCCAGGTGTATTACATACCTCCCAAGTGTCCCTCTTTTGGAGGGACAGTCCCTCTTTTTGACCTACGTCCCTCTGTCCCTCTTTGATCCTTAAATGTCCCTCTTTTTGACCTGGAGAATTAATGGATAAATGTGCATTAATAAATTTACTAAATTGCTCCTTACTAAAGTATCTGTATGGTTTCTACCTATAAATTAGATCAGAACTTCATTATTTAGTGCAATTTAAACCTTAAAAACTCTATAATCTAATGATTTATGTGGTAATATTTATATGGACATTGAAGCGCAAGAAAAAAAAAGGCCGCAGGGGCTCCAGTAATTATGATTTGGGCGGAGTTAGAGGCGTTGCCTAGTATAAAAAAACTGCCGTGATGAGCGCTGCACACATTGTCCCTCTTTGCAATTTTCAAAAGTTGGGAGGTATGGTATTACACAACCAGCACCCACCGCATATGCAACGGGCTCAGGGAGTGAGCCCACACCATACTATACAATAGTACATAGGGGTTGCAATGCAGTTACAACAGGGTGTATGTTAGAGTTAAAAACTTGTCCTTGTTTACTGTTTGGAACATGGATGATTTTCATATGACTAATATGTAAGAGCCCTAAGGGAATGCCCACACGTAGCGTAAACTATATCGATTGTTCAGAAAATCAGCAGCATTTAGAGTAACAGTGAAGTGGATACAATTTTATCAAAATACCTCCACACACTGCAGAAAATGTCCACAATAAAATCTGTAGCATGTAGTTTTATGTTGTGGGTTTCTGTCATGGATTTTATCCTTTGTAATGCAGAGGGTGAAATCTGCTGCAAACTTGCAGCATTCAAGTAGATGGAGTTGTGCAACAAATTCTTCAAAATTCTAGCGGATCCTCTGTAGATTTTTATGTGGCTGTTCCCTAAAGTCTACAGTGTGCCGGTAAGTATTAGACTTAAAAAATAATTAGGAGGAGGCTAAAAACTGACATAAAATAATTTAAACAAATGCAATAAAGGCTACAGTCATACTGCATTTGCAGTGTACATTCAGTATGTGCATCAAGAAAGCTCACAGCAGATATGCTGAATTTATGCATATTAATTGGTTTATACCTTTTTTGCTGCATGTCATGTGAATGGGGCTTAAAAAGAGTGTCACCAGAAAATTCACTGTTAAAATAGGCGCAGCGTCTTGTAGGGCTAGCTCTCGTGAAGTACTTTTAATCCATATGTTAATGAGAAGTTGAGTGCACTCAGAGTGACTGCCAGCCACTTTGTACATCCTTACTCCTTCTGCTTCTTCTGCCAGCCTCCCCCTTTCCTTCTTAAATTACAAGGCCACATGAGATTACTATGCAGGAGCCTGGATCTGTCATCGAAAAGGAGATGAGGGAGTTGGCAGTGGAAGCAGGAGGAGCAAGAATGCACTGAATGGCTTGGGACCACCCTCTATGAATGCGTCAGCTCATTTGTATTTGAATTAAATGTATTTTTTCTCAAGAATAAAACAACACATCACAAAGTGTAAAGTAAAGTTTCATAATCTTCAGCTGATCTTACTTTAAAGGACATTATTAGAGATGAGCGAGTAGTGTTCGATCGAGCTGGTATTCGATCGAATACTACGATATTCGGCGTGCTCGATTTCTTTCGAGTATAACGGCGATGGCGCACTTAGAATTCGTTTCCCCTCCCACCTTCCCTGGCGCTCTTTTTCCACCAATCACCATGCAGGGGGGGTATGACAGGCACGCTGAGCACGCTGGCAGCGCGAAAACGGCGTCTACATGCATTGGCTGGAAAAACCATGTGACCTCGAATATTAAAAACTCAGCTCTTCCTGCTCGTTCGCATATGCTGTGTGAACTTAGTCAGGGACAGAGGCTGGAGAAGGGAGAGACAGGTTTTAGCTCTTGGACAGGCAGGAGCGTGATTAAAAGCCCTTATCAGGGCTACTATAGTGCAGTACAGTGATAGCTTTACTACAAGATACACTTTACAGAGAACGGCTGCAGTATTCAGGGATAGCTGCTGGAGTAGGGACAGAGAGAGGCATTAGTGGTGTATTAGGTGCTCTGCTACATACCAAACTATATTTGGCACTACTGCTGTGTACCTTGAAATATGAAATATATAGGCCTTTCAATTGGCAACTGTACTGTGCGTTCTCTTGCAAAGTAATTTCTCAAACCTGGTGTTCATACACACCGTCTGATCACTTAGTACACGGCTGTGTACCTTGAAATATAAAATATATAGGCCTTTCAATTGGCAACTGTACTGTGCGTTCTCTTGCAAAGTAATTTCTCAAACCTGGTGTTCATACACACCGTCTGATCACTTAGTACACGGCTGTGTACCTTGAAATATACAATATATAGGCCTTATAATTGGCAACTGTACTGTGCGTTCTCTTGCAAAGTAATTTCTCAAACCTGGTGTTCATACACACCGTCTGATCAGTTAGTACACGGCTGTGTACCTTGAAATATACAATATATAGGCATTATAATTGGCAACTGTACTGTGCGTTCTCTTGCAAAGTAATTTCTCATACCTGGTG
>ONZH01027318.1:0-41190 GCA_900303285.1 Rhinella marina
TCAGTACGGTGTGAGTATGAAGCACCGGATGAACAGTTATGGAGAAATTACTTTCAAGAGAACCACACGTACAGTTGCCAGTTTATAAGGCCTATATATTGTATTTTTCAAGGTACACAGCCGTGTACTAAGTGATCAGACGGTGTGTATGAACACAGTTATGAGAAATTACTTTGCAAGAGAACGCACAGTACAGTTGCCAGTTAAGGCCTATATATTGTATTTTTCAAGGTACACAGCCGTGTACTAAGTGATCAGACGGTGTGTATGAACAACAGTTATGAGAAATTACTTTGCAAGAGAACGCACAGTACAGTTGCCAGTTATAAGGCCTATATATTGTATTTTTCAAGGTACACAGCCGTGTACTAAGTGATCAGACGGTGTGTATGAACACCAGTTATGAGAAATTACTTTGCAAGAGAACGCACAGTACAGTTGCCAGTTATAAGGCCTATATATTGTATTTTTCAAGGTACACAGCCGTGTACTAAGTGATCAGACGGTGTGTATGAACACCAGTTATGAGAAATTACTTTGCAAGAGAACGCACAGTACAGTTGCCAGTTATAAGGCCTATATATTGTATTTTTCAAGGTACACAGCCGTGTACTAAGTGATCAGACGGTGTGTATGAACACCAGTTATGAGAAATTACTTTGCAAGAGAACGCACAGTACAGTTGCCAGTTAAGGCCTATATATTGTATTTTTCAAGGTACACAGCCGTGTACTAAGTGATCAGACGGTGTGTATGAACACCAGTTATGAGAAATTACTTTGCAAGAGAACGCACAGTACAGTTGCCAGTTATAAGGCCTATATATTGTATTTTTCAAGGTACACAGCCGTGTACTAAGTGATCAGACGGTGTGTATGAACACCAGTTATGAGAAATTACTTTGCAAGAGAACGCACAGTACAGTTGCCAGTTAAAGGCCTATATATTGTATTTTTCAAGGTACACAGCCGTGTACTAAGTGATCAGACGGTGTGTATGAACACCAGTTATGAGAAATTACTTTGCAAGAGAACGCACAGTACAGTTGCCAGTTATAAGGCCTATATATTGTATTTTTCAAGGTACACAGCCGTGTACTAAGTGATCAGACGGTGTGTATGAACACCAGTTATGAGAAATTACTTTGCAAGAGAACGCACAGTACAGTTGCCAGTTATAAGGCCTATATATTGTATTTTTCAAGGTACACAGCCGTGTACTAAGTGATCAGACGGTGTGTATGAACACCAGTTATGAGAAATTACTTTGCAAGAGAACGCACAGTACAGTTGCCAGTTAAAGGCCTATATATTGTATTTTTCAAGGTACACAGCCGTGTACTAAGTGATCAGACGGTGTGTATGAACACCAGTTATGAGAAATTACTTTGCAAGAGAACGCACAGTACAGTTGCCAGTTAAGGCCTATATATTGTATTTTTCAAGGTACACAGCCGTGTACTAAGTGATCAGACGGTGTGTATGAACACCAGTTATGAGAAATTACTTTGCAAGAGAACGCACAGTACAGTTGCCAGTTATAAGGCCTATATATTGTATTTTTCAAGGTACACAGCCGTGTACTAAGTGATCAGACGGTGTGTATGAACAACAGTTATGAGAAATTACTTTGCAAGAGAACGCACAGTACAGTTGCCAGTTAAGGCCTATATATTGTATTTTTCAAGGTACACAGCCGTGTACTAAGTGATCAGACGGTGTGTATGAACAACCAGTTATGAGAAATTACTTTGCAAGAGAACGCACAGTACAGTTGCCAGTTAAGGCCTATATATTGTATTTTTCAAGGTACACAGCCGTGTACTAAGTGATCAGACGGTGTGTATGAACACCAGTTATGAGAAATTACTTTGCAAGAGAACGCACAGTACAGTTGCCAGTTATAAGGCCTATATATTGTATTTTTCAAGGTACACAGCCGTGTACTAAGTGATCAGACGGTGTGTATGAACACCAGTTATGAGAAATTACTTTGCAAGAGAACGCACAGTACAGTTGCCAGTTAAGGCCTATATATTGTATTTTTCAAGGTACACAGCCGTGTACTAAGTGATCAGACGGTGTGTATGAACACCAGTTATGAGAAATTACTTTGCAAGAGAACGCACAGTACAGTTGCCAGTTAAGGCCTATATATTGTATTTTTCAAGGTACACAGCCGTGTACTAAGTGATCAGACGGTGTGTATGAACACCAGTTATGAGAAATTACTTTGCAAGAGAACGCACAGTACAGTTGCCAGTTAAGGCCTATATATTGTATTTTTCAAGGTACACAGCCGTGTACTAAGTGATCAGACGGTGTGTATGAACAACAGTTATGAGAAATTACTTTGCAAGAGAACGCACAGTACAGTTGCCAGTTATAAGGCCTATATATTGTATTTTTCAAGGTACACAGCCGTGTACTAAGTGATCAGACGGTGTGTATGAACACCAGTTATGAGAAATTACTTTGCAAGAGAACGCACAGTACAGTTGCCAGTTATAAGGCCTATATATTGTATTTTTCAAGGTACACAGCCGTGTACTAAGTGATCAGACGGTGTGTATGAACACCAGTTATGAGAAATTACTTTGCAAGAGAACGCACAGTACAGTTGCCAGTTATAAGGCCTATATATTGTATTTTTCAAGGTACACAGCCGTGTACTAAGTGATCAGACGGTGTGTATGAACAACAGTTATGAGAAATTACTTTGCAAGAGAACGCACAGTACAGTTGCCAGTTATAAGGCCTATATATTGTATTTTTCAAGGTACACAGCCGTGTACTAAGTGATCAGACGGTGTGTATGAACACCAGTTATGAGAAATTACTTTGCAAGAGAACGCACAGTACAGTTGCCAGTTAAGGCCTATATATTGTATTTTTCAAGGTACACAGCCGTGTACTAAGTGATCAGACGGTGTGTATGAACACCAGTTATGAGAAATTACTTTGCAAGAGAACGCACAGTACAGTTGCCAGTTAAGGCCTATATATTGTATTTTTCAAGGTACACAGCCGTGTACTAAGTGATCAGACGGTGTGTATGAACACCAGTTATGAGAAATTACTTTGCAAGAGAACGCACAGTACAGTTGCCAGTTAAGGCCTATATATTGTATTTTTCAAGGTACACAGCCGTGTACTAAGTGATCAGACGGTGTGTATGAACACCAGTTATGAGAAATTACTTTGCAAGAGAACGCACAGTACAGTTGCCAGTTAAGGCCTATATATTGTATTTTTCAAGGTACACAGCCGTGTACTAAGTGATCAGACGGTGTGTATGAACACCAGTTATGAGAAATTACTTTGCAAGAGAACGCACAGTACAGTTGCCAGTTATAAGGCCTATATATTGTATTTTTCAAGGTACACAGCCGTGTACTAAGTGATCAGACGGTGTGTATGAACACCAGTTATGAGAAATTACTTTGCAAGAGAACGCACAGTACAGTTGCCAGTTATAAGGCCTATATATTGTATTTTTCAAGGTACACAGCCGTGTACTAAGTGATCAGACGGTGTGTATGAACACCAGTTATGAGAAATTACTTTGCAAGAGAACGCACAGTACAGTTGCCAGTTATAAGGCCTATATATTGTATTTTTCAAGGTACACAGCCGTGTACTAAGTGATCAGACGGTGTGTATGAACACCAGTTATGAGAAATTACTTTGCAAGAGAACGCACAGTACAGTTGCCAGTTAAGGCCTATATATTGTATTTTTCAAGGTACACAGCCGTGTACTAAGTGATCAGACGGTGTGTATGAACAACCAGTTATGAGAAATTACTTTGCAAGAGAACGCACAGTACAGTTGCCAGTTATAAGGCCTATATATTGTATTTTTCAAGGTACACAGCCGTGTACTAAGTGATCAGACGGTGTGTATGAACACCAGTTATGAGAAATTACTTTGCAAGAGAACGCACAGTACAGTTGCCAGTTATAAGGCCTATATATTGTATTTTTCAAGGTACACAGCCGTGTACTAAGTGATCAGACGGTGTGTATGAACACCAGTTATGAGAAATTACTTTGCAAGAGAACGCACAGTACAGTTGCCAGTTATAAGGCCTATATATTGTATTTTTCAAGGTACACAGCCGTGTACTAAGTGATCAGACGGTGTGTATGAACACCAGTTATGAGAAATTACTTTGCAAGAGAACGCACAGTACAGTTGCCAGTTAAGGCCTATATATTGTATTTTTCAAGGTACACAGCCGTGTACTAAGTGATCAGACGGTGTGTATGAACACCAGTTATGAGAAATTACTTTGCAAGAGAACGCACAGTACAGTTGCCAGTTAAGGCCTATATATTGTATTTTTCAAGGTACACAGCCGTGTACTAAGTGATCAGACGGTGTGTATGAACACCAGTTATGAGAAATTACTTTGCAAGAGAACGCACAGTACAGTTGCCAGTTAAGGCCTATATATTGTATTTTTCAAGGTACACAGCCGTGTACTAAGTGATCAGACGGTGTGTATGAACACCAGTTATGAGAAATTACTTTGCAAGAGAACGCACAGTACAGTTGCCAGTTAAGGCCTATATATTGTATTTTTCAAGGTACACAGCCGTGTACTAAGTGATCAGACGGTGTGTATGAACACCAGTTATGAGAAATTACTTTGCAAGAGAACGCACAGTACAGTTGCCAGTTAAGGCCTATATATTGTATTTTTCAAGGTACACAGCCGTGTACTAAGTGATCAGACGGTGTGTATGAACACCAGTTATGAGAAATTACTTTGCAAGAGAACGCACAGTACAGTTGCCAGTTAAGGCCTATATATTGTATTTTTCAAGGTACACAGCCGTGTACTAAGTGATCAGACGGTGTGTATGAACACCAGTTATGAGAAATTACTTTGCAAGAGAACGCACAGTACAGTTGCCAGTTAAGGCCTATATATTGTATTTTTCAAGGTACACAGCCGTGTACTAAGTGATCAGACGGTGTGTATGAACACAGTTATGAGAAATTACTTTGCAAGAGAACGCACAGTACAGTTGCCAGTTAAGGCCTATATATTGTATTTTTCAAGGTACACAGCGGTGTAACTAAAGTGATCAAGACGGTGTGTATGAACACAGGTATGAGAAATTACTTTGCAAGAGAAACGCACAGTACAGTTGCCAATTGAAAGGCCTATAATATTGTATTTTCAAGGTACACAGCCGTAGTATAAAGTGATCAGGACGTGATGTATGAAACACCAGGGTGATGAAGAAATTACTTTGCCAAGAGAACGCACAGTACAGGTGCCAAATTAAAATGCCTATATTTTGTAATTTTCAAGGTACACAGCCGTGACAGTGATCAGACGGTAGTGATAACACCGTATGAGAAATTACTTTGCAAGAGAAAGCAGACAGACCAGTTCCAAATTGAAGGCCTAATATATTGTATTTTTCAAAGGTACACAGCCCGTGACTAAGTGATCAAAAGACGTGTGTATGAACACCAGTATGAAGAAAATACTTTCAAGAGAACGCACAGTACAGTTGCCAATTATAAGGCCTAATATATGTTTTTTCAAGGACACAGCCAGTGTACTAAGTGATCAGACGGTGTGTATGAACACCAGTTATGAGAAATTACTTTGCAAGAGAACGCACAGTACAGTTGCCAGTTAAGGCCTATATATTGTATTTTTCAAGGTACACAGCCGTGTACTAAGTGATCAGACGGTGTGTATGAACACCAGTTATGAGAAATTACTTTGCAAGAGAACGCACAGTACAGTTGCCAGTTAAGGCCTATATATTGTATTTTTCAAGGTACACAGCCGTGTACTAAGTGATCAGACGGTGTGTATGAACACCAGTTATGAGAAATTACTTTGCAAGAGAACGCACAGTACAGTTGCCAGTTAAGGCCTATATATTGTATTTTTCAAGGTACACAGCCGTGTACTAAGTGATCAGACGGTGTGTATGAACACCAGTTATGAGAAATTACTTTGCAAGAGAACGCACAGTACAGTTGCCAGTTAAGGCCTATATATTGTATTTTTCAAGGTACACAGCCGTGTACTAAGTGATCAGACGGTGTGTATGAACACCAGTTATGAGAAATTACTTTGCAAGAGAACGCACAGTACAGTTGCCAGTTAAGGCCTATATATTGTATTTTTCAAGGTACACAGCCGTGTACTAAGTGATCAGACGGTGTGTATGAACACCAGTTATGAGAAATTACTTTGCAAGAGAACGCACAGTACAGTTGCCAGTTAAGGCCTATATATTGTATTTTTCAAGGTACACAGCCGTGTACTAAGTGATCAGACGGTGTGTATGAACAACAGTTATGAGAAATTACTTTGCAAGAGAACGCACAGTACAGTTGCCAGTTAAAGGCCTATATATTGTATTTTTCAAGGTACACAGCCGTGTACTAAGTGATCAGACGGTGTGTATGAACACCAGTTATGAGAAATTACTTTGCAAGAGAACGCACAGTACAGTTGCCAGTTAAGGCCTATATATTGTATTTTTCAAGGTACACAGCCGTGTACTAAGTGATCAGACGGTGTGTATGAACACCAGTTATGAGAAATTACTTTGCAAGAGAACGCACAGTACAGTTGCCAGTTAAGGCCTATATATTGTATTTTTCAAGGTACACAGCCGTGTACTAAGTGATCAGACGGTGTGTATGAACACCAGTTATGAGAAATTACTTTGCAAGAGAACGCACAGTACAGTTGCCAGTTTAAGGCCTATATATTGTATTTTTCAAGGTACACAGCCGTGTACTAAGTGATCAGACGGTGTGTATGAACACCAGTTATGAGAAATTACTTTGCAAGAGAACGCACAGTACAGTTGCCAGTTAAGGCCTATATATTGTATTTTTCAAGGTACACAGCCGTGTACTAAGTGATCAGACGGTGTGTATGAACACCAGTTATGAGAAATTACTTTGCAAGAGAACGCACAGTACAGTTGCCAGTTAAAGGCCTATATATTGTATTTTTCAAGGTACACAGCCGTGTACTAAGTGATCAGACGGTGTGTATGAACACCAGTTATGAGAAATTACTTTGCAAGAGAACGCACAGTACAGTTGCCAGTTAAGGCCTATATATTGTATTTTTCAAGGTACACAGCCGTGTACTAAGTGATCAGACGGTGTGTATGAACAACAGTTATGAGAAATTACTTTGCAAGAGAACGCACAGTACAGTTGCCAGTTAAGGCCTATATATTGTATTTTTCAAGGTACACAGCCGTGTACTAAGTGATCAGACGGTGTGTATGAACACCAGTTATGAGAAATTACTTTGCAAGAGAACGCACAGTACAGTTGCCAGTTAAGGCCTATATATTGTATTTTTCAAGGTACACAGCCGTGTACTAAGTGATCAGACGGTGTGTATGAACACCAGTTATGAGAAATTACTTTGCAAGAGAACGCACAGTACAGTTGCCAGTTAAGGCCTATATATTGTATTTTTCAAGGTACACAGCCGTGTACTAAGTGATCAGACGGTGTGTATGAACAACAGTTATGAGAAATTACTTTGCAAGAGAACGCACAGTACAGTTGCCAGTTAAGGCCTATATATTGTATTTTTCAAGGTACACAGCCGTGTACTAAGTGATCAGACGGTGTGTATGAACACCAGTTATGAGAAATTACTTTGCAAGAGAACGCACAGTACAGTTGCCAGTTAAGGCCTATATATTGTATTTTTCAAGGTACACAGCCGTGTACTAAGTGATCAGACGGTGTGTATGAACACCAGTTATGAGAAATTACTTTGCAAGAGAACGCACAGTACAGTTGCCAGTTAAGGCCTATATATTGTATTTTTCAAGGTACACAGCCGTGTACTAAGTGATCAGACGGTGTGTATGAACACCAGTTATGAGAAATTACTTTGCAAGAGAACGCACAGTACAGTTGCCAGTTAAGGCCTATATATTGTATTTTTCAAGGTACACAGCCGTGTACTAAGTGATCAGACGGTGTGTATGAACAACAGTTATGAGAAATTACTTTGCAAGAGAACGCACAGTACAGTTGCCAGTTAAGGCCTATATATTGTATTTTTCAAGGTACACAGCCGTGTACTAAGTGATCAGACGGTGTGTATGAACAACAGTTATGAGAAATTACTTTGCAAGAGAACGCACAGTACAGTTGCCAGTTAAGGCCTATATATTGTATTTTTCAAGGTACACAGCCGTGTACTAAGTGATCAGACGGTGTGTATGAACACCAGTTATGAGAAATTACTTTGCAAGAGAACGCACAGTACAGTTGCCAGTTAAGGCCTATATATTGTATTTTTCAAGGTACACAGCCGTGTACTAAGTGATCAGACGGTGTGTATGAACAACAGTTATGAGAAATTACTTTGCAAGAGAACGCACAGTACAGTTGCCAGTTAAGGCCTATATATTGTATTTTTCAAGGTACACAGCCGTGTACTAAGTGATCAGACGGTGTGTATGAACACCAGTTATGAGAAATTACTTTGCAAGAGAACGCACAGTACAGTTGCCAGTTAAGGCCTATATATTGTATTTTTCAAGGTACACAGCCGTGTACTAAGTGATCAGACGGTGTGTATGAACAACCAGTTATGAGAAATTACTTTGCAAGAGAACGCACAGTACAGTTGCCAGTTAAGGCCTATATATTGTATTTTTCAAGGTACACAGCCGTGTACTAAGTGATCAGACGGTGTGTATGAACACCAGTTATGAGAAATTACTTTGCAAGAGAACGCACAGTACAGTTGCCAGTTTAAGGCCTATATATTGTATTTTTCAAGGTACACAGCCGTGTACTAAGTGATCAGACGGTGTGTATGAACAACAGTTATGAGAAATTACTTTGCAAGAGAACGCACAGTACAGTTGCCAGTTAAGGCCTATATATTGTATTTTTCAAGGTACACAGCCGTGTACTAAGTGATCAGACGGTGTGTATGAACAACAGTTATGAGAAATTACTTTGCAAGAGAACGCACAGTACAGTTGCCAGTTAAGGCCTATATATTGTATTTTTCAAGGTACACAGCCGTGTACTAAGTGATCAGACGGTGTGTATGAACACCAGTTATGAGAAATTACTTTGCAAGAGAACGCACAGTACAGTTGCCAGTTAAGGCCTATATATTGTATTTTTCAAGGTACACAGCCGTGTACTAAGTGATCAGACGGTGTGTATGAACACCAGTTATGAGAAATTACTTTGCAAGAGAACGCACAGTACAGTTGCCAGTTAAGGCCTATATATTGTATTTTTCAAGGTACACAGCCGTGTACTAAGTGATCAGACGGTGTGTATGAACACCAGTTATGAGAAATTACTTTGCAAGAGAACGCACAGTACAGTTGCCAGTTATAAGGCCTATATATTGTATTTTTCAAGGTACACAGCCGTGTACTAAGTGATCAGACGGTGTGTATGAACACCAGTTATGAGAAATTACTTTGCAAGAGAACGCACAGTACAGTTGCCAGTTAAGGCCTATATATTGTATTTTTCAAGGTACACAGCCGTGTACTAAGTGATCAGACGGTGTGTATGAACACCAGTTATGAGAAATTACTTTGCAAGAGAACGCACAGTACAGTTGCCAGTTAAGGCCTATATATTGTATTTTTCAAGGTACACAGCCGTGTACTAAGTGATCAGACGGTGTGTATGAACAACAGTTATGAGAAATTACTTTGCAAGAGAACGCACAGTACAGTTGCCAGTTAAGGCCTATATATTGTATTTTTCAAGGTACACAGCCGTGTACTAAGTGATCAGACGGTGTGTATGAACACAGTTATGAGAAATTACTTTGCAAGAGAACGCACAGTACAGTTGCCAGTTAAAGGCCTATATATTGTATTTTTCAAGGTACACAGCCGTGTACTAAGTGATCAGACGGTGTGTATGAACACCAGTTATGAGAAATTACTTTGCAAGAGAACGCACAGTACAGTTGCCAGTTAAGGCCTATATATTGTATTTTTCAAGGTACACAGCCGTGTACTAAGTGATCAGACGGTGTGTATGAACAACAGTTATGAGAAATTACTTTGCAAGAGAACGCACAGTACAGTTGCCAGTTAAGGCCTATATATTGTATTTTTCAAGGTACACAGCCGTGTACTAAGTGATCAGACGGTGTGTATGAACACCAGTTATGAGAAATTACTTTGCAAGAGAACGCACAGTACAGTTGCCAGTTAAGGCCTATATATTGTATTTTTCAAGGTACACAGCCGTGTACTAAGTGATCAGACGGTGTGTATGAACACCAGTTATGAGAAATTACTTTGCAAGAGAACGCACAGTACAGTTGCCAGTTAAGGCCTATATATTGTATTTTTCAAGGTACACAGCCGTGTACTAAGTGATCAGACGGTGTGTATGACCGGGTAATGAGAAATTACTTTGCAAGAGACGCACAGTACAGTTGCCAATTTATATATGCCTATACTATTGTATTTTTTCAAGGTACACACCCGTGGTACTAGAGTGAATCATACGTGTGTATGAACACCAGGTATGAGAAATTACTTTGCAAGAGAACGCACAGTACAGTTGCCATTATAAGGCCTATATATTGTATGTTTCCAAGGTACACAGCCGTGTACTAAGTGAATCAGACGGGTGTGTAGAACACCAGGTATGAGAAATTACTTTGCAAGAGAACGCATCAGTACAGTTGCAATTGAAAAGGCCTTATATACAATTGTATTTTTGCAAGTAACACAGCGTGTACTAAGTGATCAGACGGTGTGTATGAACAGCCCCAGGTAATGAGAAAATTACTTTGCAAGAGATGCGCACAGTACAGTTGCCAATTGAAAGGCTATATATTGTATTTTTCAAGGTAGCAACAGCCGTGTACTAAGTGATCAGACGGTGTGTATGAACACCAGTTATGAGAAATTACTTTGCAAGAGAACGCACAGTACAGTTGCCAGTTAAGGCCTATATATTGTATTTTTCAAGGTACACAGCCGTGTACTAAGTGATCAGACGGTGTGTATGAACACCAGTTATGAGAAATTACTTTGCAAGAGAACGCACAGTACAGTTGCCAGTTAAGGCCTATATATTGTATTTTTCAAGGTACACAGCCGTGTACTAAGTGATCAGACGGTGTGTATGAACAACAGTTATGAGAAATTACTTTGCAAGAGAACGCACAGTACAGTTGCCAGTTAAGGCCTATATATTGTATTTTTCAAGGTACACAGCCGTGTACTAAGTGATCAGACGGTGTGTATGAACAACAGTTATGAGAAATTACTTTGCAAGAGAACGCACAGTACAGTTGCCAGTTAAGGCCTATATATTGTATTTTTCAAGGTACACAGCCGTGTACTAAGTGATCAGACGGTGTGTATGAACACCAGTTATGAGAAATTACTTTGCAAGAGAACGCACAGTACAGTTGCCAGTTAAGGCCTATATATTGTATTTTTCAAGGTACACAGCCGTGTACTAAGTGATCAGACGGTGTGTATGAACACCAGTTATGAGAAATTACTTTGCAAGAGAACGCACAGTACAGTTGCCAGTTATAAGGCCTATATATTGTATTTTCAAGGTACACAGCAGTAGTGCCAAATATAGTTTGGTATGTAGCAGAGCACCTAATACACCACTAATGCCTCTCTCTGTCCCTACTCCAGCAGCTATCCCTGAATACAGCAGCCGTTCTCTGTAAAGTCTATATTGTAGTAAGCTATCACTGAAGTCCACTGTAGTAGCCCTGATAAGGGCTTTTAATCACGCTCCTGCCTGTCCAACAGCTAAAATCTGTCTCTCCCTTCTCCAGCCTCTGTCCCTGACTAAGTTCACGCAGCATATGCGTACGAGCAGGAAGAGCTGAGTTTTTAATATTCGAGGTCACATGGTTTTTCCAGCCAATGCATGTAGACGCCGTTTTCGCGCTGCCAGCGTGCTCAGCGTGCCTGTCATACCCCCCCTGCATGGTGATTGGTGGAAAAAGAGCGCCAGGGAAGGTGGGAGGGGAAACGAATTCTAAGTGCGCCATCGCCGTTATACTCGAAAGAAATCGAGCACGCCGAATATCGTAGTATTCGATCGAATACCAGCTCGATCGAACACTACTCGCTCATCTCTAGTTACTACAGCAGGCAGAGCTAACACATGCTATTTTTTATATTTCACTTGTTAGCTTTCTTGCGTGAATGAGCAGAGTCATCTCATTGGGCTGTCATCACATCTGCGGCACAGTTTTCCGGCAGGCTGTTGTGACAGAAACCAGTATGCCGGAGTTCTTCAGACCCAGAATTGCTGGATAGTGCGATCTGCCCTCAGAACCTCATTGATAATAATTGGATCCAGTTAAAATCTGGCAGTTCCCCGGAAAATATGCCGGGATTCGGCTGGACAGAAACTGCTGCTCAGCATTCTCTGCTGGAAAAGCCTGCTGGAGAGCCATCCTGCACATATGAAAGTTGCCTTAAAGGGGTTGTCTCACTTCAGCAAGTGACATTTATCATGTAGAGAAAGTTAATACAAGGCACTTACTAATGTATTGTGATTGTCCATATTGCTTTCTTTGCTGGCTGGATTGATTTTTCCATCACATTATACACTGCTCGTTTCCATGGTTACAGACCACCCTGCAATCCATCAGTGGTGATCGTGCTTGCACAATATAGGAAAAAGTGTCAGCCTCTCTGATGGCCAGGACCATGGGAGCATACATAGGCTGGTGTTTTTTCCTATACTGTGCAAGCACGACCACCACTGATGGATTGCAGGGTGGTCTGTAACCATGGAGACGGGCAGTGTATAATGTGATGGAAAAATCAATCCAGCCAGCAAAGGAAGCAATATGGATAATCACAACACATTAGTAAGTGCCTTGTATTAACTTTCTCTACATGATAAATGTCATTTGCTGAAGTGAGACAACCCCTTTAAGGTACCTTTACACGAGACGATTCTTGCATAAATGATCCTAAAATAAAATTAATAAAAACTACAAGATTATCGAGCAGTGTAAAAGCAATGAGTGAAGTAAGAGCGGCAACTGTCAATTGGTAGATTTCTGTTGGTCCTTGTTGTGCACGCACAATTACAGATGATTACACTATGGGTCTGTTTAAGCATGCCATTCAAGTTACAAAAATTTCCATAGGCGGAACTACATGCACTCACGAAACACTGGAATTTAAGTTTGTCAGTGAGATCTTTTTTTTTTTCTTTAATTTGTCCACAAAACTGCCCTCACAGAACAATCTTTTTGTGTAAAAACAACTGTCTGCTTATAATATGAGATTGCAATTTTGTGAACGATAATTGGCGCATATAAAGGATTATTGTTGAACTGTCCACCACACCAAAAATGACTCATTCTTTGCTCAATTGTACCAATCATCTACTCGTGTAAAGGTACCTTCATTATACAAAGTTAATTAGGTAATTAGTGACATCTCATGTACTGTTGGAGGCCTAAATAAGGCAAGATGGCAACATTTTACAATATATAAAGCTCTGTTGGCATCTCCCCAAGAGTAACGGGGGTATATTTTACTTCCAGAAGATTGTAGTAGTCAATTACCATTCTCTTGTAACTCCTCTGTATAGTACCATAAAGTACACTCACCCTGCTACACTAACTAGAAAATTCCTGATATATAGTACTTGCCTCCTCTCCCATGACAGGCCAGCCATTGGAACCAACATATTTTTTTGCCAAAGCTGTTTCAAATGTTATCTGTTCGGTGGTATTTGGACATCGATTTGAGTATGAGGACAAAGAGTTTTTGAAGCTTCTGGGCTTTCTGAATGAAATATTTAAAGGATTTAGCTCTGTTTGGGGACAGGTAAGGCACAGTGTATTTCCAGTACAGAAAGACATTAATGTCATGTCTAAATTGTCTACATGCTCTGAATTTACTACATACATTTCTTTCAGATGTACAATGTCTATCCTAAATTTATGGAAAAGATTCCAGGGCCTCATCAAAAAATGTTCAATGCCATTGATGGTATTCAGGAATTTATTAAAAAACGTGTGAAAGCGCACAAGGAGACTCTGGACCCCAATAATCCTCGGGATTTCATTGACTGTTTCCTCAATAAGATGGAACAGGTAGGTTGGTTCCATCCATGTTGCACAGGGAACTAGCTCAGGGAATGCTGGCAGGGTGCAATCCTGAAGACCAGTGGGGGGGAAGGACCGACAAGCCACTTTGCCTTGACCAAGATAATGCTAGAGCTGCAAACAGAATTAAGGAAAGCCTACCCTGACTGTATACTTTCGGCTGGCCTTCTGTTTTTGGCTGCATGCAATAGCACGACAGGCTGCACTATTCATTACTGAGGCAGAGACTATGAAAGAGAAACATCATATAGTATCCTCTAAATGTATATGTCTTCCATTCCAAAAATCCTTTAAGGAAAACCTGAGATGCAGCTTTAAATAATTGATTTCATGCATCTAACACTGTTTCAACAGGAAAAAGACATACCTGAGACTGAGTTTCATATTGAAGCCGTTGTCAATACCACATTTGATTTATTTGGTGCCGGGACAGAAACTGTTAGCACAACACTGCGTTATGGACTGATGATTCTTCTCAAGCATCCTGATGTTGAAGGTTGGTATGATGTATGAACTGTTAATAAGCTTCAACTTTTGAACAAAGCTTTACATTAGGCTGGGTTGTTGTACAGAATTTACATTGTCTGAAGGGCCTTTTGCAGTGGACGGACATCAGTCACCTAAATCATCTTTTGACAGCAGCAGACCATGGTGTATAAACAATGATTGAGTATGGGGACAATCGATGGCATTAGTGACCACTCCTCCCCATACTGTGAAGGAGATCACTGCATGTAAATGTAGCTGTTCCCTTCACTGAAGAGCAAGTGCTTGTCCAGAAGGAACGCTTCCTTCCGGGCTTGGACTGGCCCACAGAAGTACAGATGAATACCCTGGTGAGCCCCCTTGTCTCTCACCCCCTGCACAAATTGCACATAATACAGTAAAGTTATTGCACTACATATAGATATGCTGTTTACAGCACCTCAACCTGCCTATATTCATGGGTAAATTATTTAAGAAACTACCCATTATATTGTTATTGATGGGATCTGGAGCTGAAATGACTTCTAGGTACAGACACTGCTGACCAGCATACTCTGTTTACAAAGGACTCACCCTCTCAAAGTCTCTGTAGAGACCCCCATAATGAATCATGTTTTAGCATCTTGCTGCTGTCTGCTGCTAGATGAGCAGGTGCCCTGCGTACCCCAGTCCGATACTGCTTCCATCCCAACAATCGTCTGCTAAATCTATTAGTGTAAAGAAACCTTAGGTGTCGATGGAGCTACAGATCTTGCATGCTGTACACGTATATCCAGCACAAAGTTCTCACATGGTTACTCTAATCTTTTAGCTGAATAGAATTTTAGAGTATTTCAGTCAGCATGGTCTCTTGACATTTGCACCCCAGTTGGTGGCTTCATTTCTCATTTCGCTTACACCAATGATAAAAATAAACCTTGGATAAATTAAATTCAGGTTGAATAGTCAAGTATTTTTAATTTCAAAATTTAAGGGTGGTCAAGTTGCTTGTGGCAGACATATAGCTCTGGTTTACCTGATTAAAATGCTGTTTTTCTTTTGTTAAAGGGTTTCTGTCACCAGTTTTTTCGGTATGAATCAGGCTGACATTAGAGATGTGCTAATGTCACCTGATTCCAAATATATATCTGTTTTATTTACTGGTGCCCCCATTTTTATATAAAATGAACTTTTATTTTATGCAAATAAGGCTTCTAGGTGCAAGGGGCGTTACCTCTGCTCCTAGAGGCTCTGTTGATTGACAGGACCAGGCAGAGAAGAAACACTTAATTCACCATAGCTTTCAAAGACCTTCAATGATGCCATGACCATTTAATCTGAGGCTCCATTCCGAGTCATGGTACTTTTTCTTAGTATGCAAATAGGCCTTTTGTGCAATGAGGGTGTCATCCCAAGCTCCACTCATTTTCATTCATTTCTCTGGTCAGCCCTTCCCAGGCTGTCAATGTGTCAAAAGGGGATGGCCACAGAAAGGACCAGAGCTTGTTTGCAATAAGAGCAATGGTGATTACCTCGTTGCACCAAAGGACTAATTTGCATATCAAGAAAAAGTCTTGTAAGTCTAGAACGGCACATTGGATCACAAAAAGAAAAAACGTGTTTTAATCAGATCATACACAGCTATATAACAGTATGATCAGAAGGTCACTGGTGACAGATTCCCCTTAATACCCTTTTCTTGCCTACTCCATAAATCATGTAACATACAAAGCTCTACATAGTATAAAAAAATAGAGAAATGGATGCATAACCCTTCAGGATTTTCCTCACCTAGCCACAATAAATAAATCCCATAGACATCTCTTTATTCACATGTTATTTGTATTTTGAACAACTTGGAAAGAGATAAAATACAATTCATAATCCCAGTCCATTTTTAGAATATGTTGTATCAGCTCCTAATCTAACTATAAAATTGTGCCAAATCAAATAATCACTGCAAAGTTTAAAGGACATCTGTCAGCAGACTTGAACTCAGGAACCATGTTGACCTGTTACATGTGCACTTGGCAGCTGAAGGCATCTGTGTTGGTCCCACGTCCATATGGGTCTGCATTGCTAAGAAAAATTATGTTTTAATATATGGAAATGTTGCTCCTGGAGGCTCATTTTCATATGTTAAAACTTAATTTTAATGTGGGCACAGATGTCTTCAGCTGCCAAGTGCTCATGTAACAGGTCAGCCACTGTCATAGCTACAAATCTGCTGACAGATGCCCTTTAAGTGTCTTTAACCAAGAATCAGACTGGAAAATTATGAATTTCTGGTTTCTATTAAACTGGCTTAGAATATAAGTATGAATTAATTATATCATCTTACCCCAAATGCCTTCCATCTCTACAGAACGTATCCACCAAGAGATTGACAAAGTCATTGGAAGGAACAGGGCCCCGAGCATAGAAGATCGATCTCGTATGCCCTACATGGATGCTGTAATCCATGAAATTCAACGATTTATTGACCTGATACCATTGGGACTCCCACACAAAGTAACACGTGATCTGAAGTTTAGAGATTTTTTTATTCCAAAGGTAAAAGCATGCTGTCCTCTGTGCTCAACGGTAGAGGCTAACTGATATGGATAATAACTAGAGATGAATCCAACGAAGTGGAATTCGATCCGAGTTTCAGGATAAATTAGATTTACCACAAAGCCGAACTTCCTCATGTTTTGCGGTAACAAATCGATTTAACCTGCAATAGTGTAAAAAACAAAAAGATAATCATACTTACCTCCTCCATTTGCTCGCGATGGGCTGGCAGCCTCCATCTTGATTGAGGATCTCGGCCTAAATCCCATGCGTGGTGACATATGACATCACCACTCCAGCATGATGATGTCATCTCGGGCCGCGCCAGATTTCACGCAAGATCTTAAAGAATGATTGCGACTTCCAGCCCATCAGGACCTAATGGGGGCGGTAAGTATGATTTCCATTTTTTTTATGTTAATTTCACACCAGATTATTACTCTCAGATGCTGCGATCATGTATGAACGGGCATATGAGGGTACAATGATGGGTAGCGGCATTATCGCAGCTCCATGTCATTGCACCCGCTACTTACAAAAAAATGCACTTCGTAACTAAGTGAATTTTTTTGTAAAATTTGGCGAAGTAACCAAATCGAATTTTCCAAGACTTCACTCATCTCTAATAATAACATTACAAATACAACTCAATAGTATAATAATTTTAATGGGCATGAATAAGTGGAAATAAAAGCTACTCTTCACCTGGATTGTTATTCTTAGGGTACAACCATCTTCCCAATGCTTACTTCTGTTCAACAAGATCCAAAGCAGTTTAAATACCCACATCAATTCGATCCGGGACATTTTTTGGAGATAATGGAAGTTTAGTCGAAGCGATGATTCCATGCCATTCTCTTCAGTACGTGCCTTGAAATTTATAGTGTTAACCCCATTAGAAAAAGGCATCAAACCAGTTTTGGACTTTTTAATCATGGCTGAGGGGAGTATTGTTAACTTGAAAGGAATGATATGAGTAGTGGCTCACCAAGTTGTGAATAATGCTTGAGTGGTCCCTTCATCACTGGGCTATACCTAGGCCTGAGTGGTTGCTGTGTAAATGAAGTAGGTATGGATGAGCAACTCAACATTACATTCTGTTAATGTGTGGCTGTAATTGTGTTTATATACGAGCAATATTATGTTTTAGGAAAGTCTGCCTGTGTAATCTGAAGTAATAAAATATAGAGGGTGCTATGTGATCGGGTAAAAGATTATAACATTTATTTAGCAATGTAACATAAAATGCATTAAATAGTATGAAATAATCAATTTAAATAATCAATTTAAATAATCAATTTAAATAATCAATTTAAATAATCTCCCCAGCGCTGGTAACATATAAAATTGAAAAAAAGGAAAAATAAAAAATGTATAAAAAATATATTATAAAGTATACAAAGTCTCTGTATGGCCAGCAGCGTGGTTTATCCCTTGGCGGGGTAGCAGTATTCAAAGGCTATTAGTATTGTGTGTAATTCTGTTTCCGATATGTCTCAAAGTATGAGAGTATGGGGACAGGTATCAGTCTGTGGAAGAAAGGGGGTCAATACTTACCCTCCTGTAGAGATCTGAGGTCCACATTAGGCGATAGTGTTTGTAGGGACCCGCTCTGTGTGAAAACCGGCCCGGCGCCGTCTCTCCCCTAGTGGCGTCCCACGTGGGTGGCCGTCCGGCGTGGTAGGTGAGTTGGCGCGCCTAATTTGAATTTGAGGAGTGTCTGAAGAATTTTGTTCGGTTGGCTATTAGTGTAATATGGATTTGTACATGGTGTCTTGGGAAGCTAGAGGTTCTGTAGGTTATTTTGGGGTTTTCTCGTTGAAAGAACTAATTTTAGTTTAATTTTAATTTTAGTCTTAGGGCATTTTGACTTAATAGAGAGGAGATTCTCTTTCATACACACCATTAATAGCTGCTACTATGTGCATGTTTGCTTATTAAATTAGAAGGTCATTGGTACCATGTAATGTGTCATGCCCCCTGTGGCAGTAGTGTAGGGGAATTGAACATGTGTTTCCAGGTTCCTACAGCTTTTTACTGGAGTTTTCTGCAAAAAGGATTCACTGTGAAAAGCCTATTTTAGGGATTTTCTGATACTTAGATATTGATGAATTATCTCCAAGATAGGTCATCAATATCAGATTGGTGACAGTCCAGCACCTGGCACCTCCACTAATCAGGTGTTCTGGGAAGTGATTGCCACAGAAAACTATACAGTGGATGGAGCTGTAAGGTTTTTTACATCCTCATACAGTATTGCAGCCCAGTTCCTGTTCACTTGAATGTGAACTGAACTACAGTGATCCCTCAAGATACAATGGCCTCATAATGTCAACATACAATGATCTGTACAATACACCAACATAGCCGTTAAACAATGGATTGAGCCTTTTGCTTCAAGCTCCATCTACTGTATAGTTTTTGGTGACAGTGACTTGCCCAAACAGCTGATTGGCGGGCTGTTGGGTGTCGAACCAACACCAGATATTGATGACCGATCCTGAATATAGACCATCAATATCTAAATACCCTTTAAAGTGACCTTTATAGCAAAAAGAAATTTGAACAAAAAGGAAATGAACAACCCCCTTAAGGTTTTACATTTTTATTTCTCTCATCTAATGTAACTAAAAAACATTTTTTTTTACAAATCTATTTTTTGGGACATTTTCATATTTCATAATCACTATTTTGAAACCACAAATTTGATATCATGAGACTGAAAGTCTGTGTGATGATCTCTAAAACAGAATTTTAGATAGATAACTAGTTTTATTGGATTAACTAATCCCATGACAAGAATCCTATCCAATATTAAATCATATTCTTCCTGTCTAGTGCATTTAATCCATATTTAGTGAGGCAACAAAAAGAATGTTCACTGAACATTATGGCCCAGATTTATCATGCCTTCACTCCAGAATTCTGTCTTCAAGATATCGCAAATTAGGATTTTTGCGCGTTTTTGTCCACATTTTAACCAAAAATGTTGCCACTTTTTGCATTTTTACACCACTCACTCCCATTTTTAAATTATTTCTCTTTATCATTGAGACTTTTTGAAAAATTCACAAAAAAGTAGCAATCTCACTCCGTTAGGAAGGTGGAGTAGCCTTTCTAGACAAAAGTGTTAGGTTTAAGGATAAGACAATTTATCAAACAACATGTAGCATATGCAGTTACATAGTATGTTAGGCTGAAAGAAGACATCTGTGCATCCAGTTCAGCCTGTTATCCTGCAAATTGATCCAGAGGAAGGCAAAAATAGAACCCTGTGAGGTAGAAGCCAATTTCCCTCATTTGATAAATGTGGCATAAAGTACGCCAACACAGACTCAAGGAATACTGACTTCAAATATTACCCGCATGATAAATCTGCCACAAATCAACACCGAAGCCAAAATAAAGTGCCTAAAAAGTATATCTTTCCTTAGAAAGTTTTTGCTCCAATCGGGCAAACAGGTAACCATGGGGGCTCTATTGCAAAGCTTAGAAAAGCAATTTTTAATGCAGTTTCCTTGTGTATAAGAGTGGATACACGTATCCCCTAATCTTTAGGATTATAGACAACTATGTATTTGTTGATTTGTTCACGTATATCTTTATCCTGCAGGAAAACGGATCTGTCTCGGAGAAGGTCTTGCAAAAATGGAGCTCTTCCTGTTTTTCACCACTATTTTACAGAACTTCAGCCTCCGGTCACCTGTTGACATTGAAAAACTAGACTTAACTCCTTTAATGAGTGGATTTGCAAATTATCCCCGTTATTACCAGCTGGCCTTCATCCCACGCTGATTTCATATAAACTTTTTAAAATTATGTTTATTTTTACTTTTGACATTTACAAGAATGAAACAGCTTAATGTCTTTTGCCATCTATTTTATTTATGTCTCTTATAAATGATAAAAACTGTTAACATTTTGGAGAAAACAAGTGAAAGCACTTGAATGAAAATTAAAAGAATAGTAATATTAAGGATAATTTTCCTAAAGGAGTTGTGCACTAATTTTCAGACTGGCTGGTCCCAGCTCGTTTATATCCTGGCCTCCACTGCTTGTCTCAAGTCCCTCCATGTTAACTACCTGTTTGACGTTGTTGCAGCCACTGTCCACTGCTCCCCTTGCATCATGTCAAATAGTTACATGATGCAAGGGGAGCAGATCAATGCTGTGGCCAGTGATTGGCTGCAGCGAAGTCAAACTGGAAGTTTTTATGGTGGGACCAACAAGCAGCAGAGGCAAGGGAGTGAACGATTTGGAACCCAGAGCCAGAGATCCAGTAAGTATGATCACCAACGTAGGTTCCACCAGTATAAGAGGTCTAAAAATTAATGCACAACCCCTTTAAAAGGCTGTCCGAGTTTCCTAAAATCCTTCCAACACCACTAAATGAAAATAAAAAACAAACACCCTATTTGCACCTCTTTCTCCTCCACCTGTCCTGTTGTCCTCCTTTTTTCATTACATACAAGGCATGCATAGAGCACATGACCACTTCAGACAATCACTGTCCTCAGTGGTATATGGCACAAGATCACTTAGGATAGTCATTGGTTGCAGAAGTTACATGCCACATACCTGTATGACACCACTGCTGCCTTGTACATTATATGCAGCAACCCAAAGTGGTGGTTGAGGCCCTGAGGGTGGTAGTAGTACTTACAGTTCACAGTGCCAATCTCCCCTCTGGCTCTCCCTGGGATCATGCAGTGGCTGGAAGATACACCCTTTCTTTCCATGGGGAACACCTTGGTATTGGGGTTCCTGTCTGGTGGTAATTGGGTTGCCCCTAATGTTGTTTGTTTGGAAGGGTATAAGGCAGGATTGTGGAGGTAGCGTCCTGTCTATAGGGGAGTCAGTAACCAAGGTAGTTTGTATTGGTATATAAGTCTCTCTTTTCACTAAAGTGTAGAATAGGAGTAGTTGTAGAACTGGCAGTAGCAAGGCTCATTTCCAAGGCAAATAACACAGTGCAATGCATTCCCATTAGTAGCATGTGGAGAGGAAAGCAGCAATGATGGAAGTTGTAGTGTTCCTTCTTTCTGTCTCTCTAAAGTCCCTCAACTGAACCATATAACATAGGTAATTACACTTGTTAACGTCCAACAGTTCCTGGGTGAAGGCAGCAGCCTAAATACATTTGACCAAACTCCCTCAGCGTAGAAGGGTGTGGCCAGCAATGCTCCCCACAACATCCTGTACGTGTGCAAAACGTGCAACAATACCCTTCTGACTCCATGGCCCTCCATGTCTAGACCTTCTAACTTTCTTCTCTCTTGGAGCACTTGATATAGAGTGATTATTGGCTGATGATGTTTCTCAACCGGCTTGCAACATGTAAGTCCTCACTGTAGCACAGCTAGAATCAACTCTACTCAAGGATGGGTCCAAAGTTCATCACCTGAAAAAATAGGAAACCCCCCTAAAAACCCAGGAAATTTAAAAAGTTTTTTCAAAGGGTGTAATTATTGTTGACTAATCAATATCAAAAGGGGACTTTAATAATAATTTCAGGAAATCAATAGCCAGAAATCGAATTTCCTCGTGCTTCGTGGTAAAATACAAATTCATAAAATTATAAATCATAAGCAACCTCATCTATTTCAGTGCACAAGAGGTGGAAAGCATAATACCTTTTCATGCACCGCTCAGGATTTCTCTATCAAATTTTGTAAAACTTCGCTCATCTCTAGGTAATCCTTAATTGTCCATACATTATTAGGCACACAAATACAAAAAAAATTTCCCTACAAATATACATGATTTGCAGCACTCTGTTCTGTTCATCTCAAAGATGCATATAAAGAGACAGTAGCAAGAACAAGAATGAGTAAAGACTGTTTTGTGTTTTTTTATTTATTTTGAAATTAATTATTGTGGCAATTAAGAGTTACTTTAGTTTTCATGCATTGCAGGCCACGTTATGCATACAACGCAAAAAAGTACAGTAATAAAACATCTACAAGCTTCTATGGCTTTATACATGTTGTATAACAGAAATATTGAGCATGTTTTTTTCAGAAGTAATGAGATGAAAAGATACGTGTTGGCTTGGGGTTGGTTTGATCACACACAGAGGACCAAGAGAAGGACAACTTGTTCTGATTGGGAATCTGCCAGCTGAATTCTCCCAAAGGAGTTGGTGATGCCATGTCATGTGCAGCAATGGACCCTCTGAACCATACAATCAATGTTTGAACGCCAGGCTTGTTTTAATCCTAACACAATCTGCACCATGGCTTGCAATGATTTGTGTCCCCACTTTGTGGAGAAAAAACGCCATAATGGCAGTTGCTCTCACAGAGAGCTAGACCGCAAGCCTTACATGTTTAGCTCTGCAGGTTTGGCCCAACGCACCCACAGTGCCCAGCAACATCACCAGATCCTAAGCAGACATGGCCTGGCTATTCTTTGGAGGTACGTCACCTTCCTCTTATGCTGCGCCGCCACTGCCTTCTCCTCTGAATGCCTCTTCTCAGAACCCTATCAGCTCCTAGGTACTGTCGCTTTGCCCTGCTCTGCCACTGCTGCAAACACATGCCATGCTACAGTGTCACTATTACAAACACCACTCAGGCGCCCACTAGGTGACTGCGTCACACAGGTCGTTATTAAGGAAGACTATCTTGACTGTCTGTTGCAGTGAGGATTTTCCTTACCTCTTCTTAGCAAAAAGGAAGGCGTCACCTAGAAAGCGCCAGTGAAGACAGAGAGGACTACTGAAAGCCTCTCGGAGCTGTAGAGGAGGGGTTCCCGGGGGATCTGTACCTCTGGCTCCATGGCAGCAGTGTTCACTCCATCTTGCGTGACGGAGGAGAAATGAGCCATCCATCCACACCCCTCATACCCTTCTCCTCATAATAATGTTGGCCCGTGCGAAGGCAGCAGGGAAACTGAGTCCTACCCCACACTAAATTCCTAATTCTGAGGTACTGGTCCTGTTGCTGCCACATCTGGACTGGTCTTCATGACAATTTTGGGCCTAAATACACAGTCCACACAAAGTATGGAACAGTAGCATATCTGGTTCTGACGTTACAGACAGGATGCTAACACACAAAAGAATTGCGGACTAATATTTAAAAGCGTTATCAAAAAAATCAAACTCTTATAAACCGCTACCCTTTGTACTGTAAGACACAATGCTATTCTCACAACTTAAACCAAAACAAAAAATAGTAAATTTGAATACCGAGATGCACCGACACAGATTTCAGCCTAAAATTTTCTCCATTGCACGAGATGTAAACTGCCTACAACCGTTTTGCATTGTAAGACACACAATTGGTATTTCTCCCAGCTGAAACCAAAATATAATGTGAAGTACCTGGAGGTGCCCGACACGGATTTGACCTAGCATTTCACGTATCCACTCAGACTGTTAAAACGCATACCCTTATCTATTAGTAAGACCCTAATGTGCTATTTCCTAAAACTTAAACAAAATAAATAAAATTGGAAATGCCTGGAGATGCACCATATCATTTCGGCCTGGATTCAACGTTATCAGCTGAAACGATATAAACTGCTACTGCTCTTCTCTGTGTATTGTAAGACACACTAATATGCTATTTTCCTAAACTTAAAAAAATGTCTGGAGATGCCCTGAAACACATTTCAGACTAGTAATTCAGGTTTTTACTGAGATTTCAAAAGCTATCGATCCTCTGGAAAGTAAAACAGGTGTTGTACAGTTTTAAGTTTATCTCCTCCCCTACCCAAACACACACACACACAAATTATAATTTTTTTAAATGTCTTTTGATGTTCTGCAGCAGCTGCAGCTGTGGTATAAGACAATAATTAGATCTAGTACATTCTGACAAGCACAACCAGTCTCAGATCCTCACTTTTCACTCACTGGCTAACAGCTTTCCCTGCTTGTTCCTGTACTATATGTAAATTGGTATAGACAGGCACTCGTTATCTAAGGTATATAGGTCCAATATTTATTGTTTAAAATATTTTAAAACAAGATATAGAAAATAAATAAACCAATAGTCAACAGTACAGGTACGGCGCTGTGTATTCCCAGTTCCTGAGCGAAATTGCTCCGTGGACCGGGGTACGTGGCTGCTTGCACGGCAGGCAGCCCATTTTTCCTGAAGGGCACAGGGAGGGGAGTTTTTTTCTTTCCGCCCCCCTGCAGCCCCGATCGCTGCGATTGGCCGTTTCTGCAGACTGGGCCAATCGCAGGGGAGCTGTCTGATGGTGATTGGTGGCGAAGCAGGTCAGCACCGGTCACATCGAGGTGAAGGTTCAGGACACCAGTTGTTTGGATCGCCCTGCCAAGCGGCTGTTCATTGGCTGGTACAACGCTCCAGCCATATGGCAGGCGCTATAGCAGCACAGGAAGAGGCTAGAACTTCGCTGCATGCAGCATTCTAGCTGCGTGACTGCATGCTAGAGAGGTTCTGTGCTTCTCTCTGTGCTGCTTGTTGGGCTTGCCGGGACCTTGTGGGTTTCTCCACCACAGCTTTTTGCACGCGCTCTCCTGTAAAAGAAGAAGAAAGAAGAAAAGAAGTAAAAAAAACAAGAAAGAAGAAGAAAAGAAGAAGTTACAGATTCCTAAAGCACCGTCTAATCGCTGTCGCCCCCCGTCCCCACCTCCGCGTTCTTTTTTTTAACGGACGTCACTTGGTCCATTAATTTTTTGTTCTTTTTTTTAAAAAAAAATTTCAATGGCTCCGCACCACTTTTTTTGCAAGCGAGCTGTGACCTGCCAAGTGCTTTTTAGTGGCATACCTGCCTGATGCAGCACCTGCAGATTATTCTTTGCTCTTCTTCTTTCCCTATTTTTTTTGTTAAAAAAAAAGATTAGTAGTTTAGGGTTTTATATAAATATATATAGAGGCTCCATAATCTTCTCTCTCTATATATATAGATAATAAGTTAATTTTTAGCAGTGTTCAGTTTTTTCATACTGTAAGTGAAGTTTTTTTTAGCTAAGGCAGTTTTTGCACGACACACAATTCTGTGTGCGTGCGTGCTTGCATTAGCAAATTTTTTGGAGTAACTCCAGTTACTGATAGTTAGATATATAATATATATATATATATATATATATATATATATATATATATATATAAATAGTGTCAGTTTAGGTTTTTGCAGCGAACGCAGCTGTAATCTGCGTATGTACAGTTTTGCAGAGGACTGTAGTGAATTTTTTCACTACAGTTTCTGCACACACACATGAATCTGCGTGCGTGTGTGCTGTATCAGCAGCATCTGCACATTTTTTTTTTTTTTTTTTACATATCTTGTGTGAAAAAAGAACCACAGGTAGTGGTAGTTTAGATTTCAAGTTAGTGTCCTATTTCTGATCGCGTCTGCTCATTTTGCAGCAGCAACATTTACGGTATTTTGTGTGGCAGAAATTCTTTTTTTTCCTTGCAGAAAGCCTTTTTTTCTGGCAGTAAATACTTTTTTTTTACAGAAAAGACCTTTTAAAAAAAAAATCCCCCCTCTTTTTTTTTTATTCTAGTTTCGAAACTTTTGAAAAATCGCTTCATGTGTGAAAAACACTACATACACACCCCTCACACTGAATAAAGTTTTTACAGCGTTTACACGTCACACCCCAATAAAATAAAAATGTCCCAATCATCGCCAACGAGTGTACTCGGGCAGAAGAGGCATACGCGCATCCTTGCCTCTGATACCGAGTCAAGCCACTGAAGAGAAGAGGATAGCCACTTTCCTCTACTCCTCTACCCCCTCATCATCATCATCCGCTGATGAGGGACCCTATAGGAAGGCGCCCTAAGAGCGACGCTGAGGCAGCCCCCCAGAGTGAACCCTTATGGACCCACTCCCCTTAGAATTTCAGGCCCGCAAATTCCGTATTTTTGAGGCCAGTTCGCGGAAATTTCAGAATAGACAGTTGCAGGTTCACAGAAATTGATTTTTTTAAAATGCTTTTTCTGCTGAAAGATTTTATTAATTTGATGGTAACACCAAACAATTTGTACGCCCAGCAATTTATTTCCCAGATACGCCGCACAACGGCATATGCTAGACGCCCGAAGGTTGGACCCCAGTAAATGCAGCAGAGATGATGATCTTTTGGGTACTCATGCTGCATATGGGGCTTGTTAAAAAACCAAATGAAGATGCAGATGTCTTGTACGCACACTCCAATTTCAGTAAATACCATGCCACAATACTTACATTTTTGCAATTACATACGATAATGCACAATGCCCAGCACCACAGAATGACCCCGCATATGACCGTCTGTTCAAAATTAGACCTTTCCTTGACCACTTCAATACAAAGTTTCCAGAAGTGTACACCTCCGAACAAAATGTATGGCATAGACCGGAAACCCTATTACTTTTCAGCAGGGAGGGTAAGTATTCTGCCAGTACCTGCCGCAAGCAAGGCGGGCAAGGTATGCATAAAAATGTAATAACCTGTGAGAGTACCTCCGGGTACACTCAGCAAAGTTCGCGAGTTTTCACTTTGTTACCTCAGATAAATTCCGAATAGCTTACATATCCACTTTCACATCAGCTACATATTCATTTCTGTGAGAAGCGCAGTTTGCTAAATACCTTTTCTACCACTTAAAAATGTTCGTACTGGGGTGCTCTTTCCAAAATGGGGTCACTTTCCCACTTCTGGGGTTTTTAGTTGCTGGGACGGCCTGGCAGGAAATTTTTATAAACGCGAGCATGGCAATTAAAAAACCATGTCTGTTAATTCTTGTCTGCAAATCCATATTTTGGGCGTTTGCCCTCGGAGGCTGTTGTGCACCCATACAGCAGGCTGCAAAGCACATATGGGGTGTTTCTATAATGGGAGAAAATGGGGAATGCATAATGGGGTGCATTTTCTTCTTTAATCCCTTGTGAATGTGAAAAATTGGGGTCTGCTAGTATAATTTTTTTGCATTTGCACAAATGTGTGGGTCTTTGAAATGCTTTTACAAGGGTTTCGCCTTCTGTGAGAGCACGCAGTTTTGCCAAAAAAAGTACTCTTTGTACTAAGGGTGCATCTTGTCCAAATGGGGTCACTTCTTGGGTTTTTAGTTGCTGGGCCCTCTGGGAATTTTTTAAACGTGACCATGGTCAATTAAAAAAACATGTCTGTTAATTCTTGTCGGCAATGCCATATTTTGGCAGTTTTGCCCTAGAGGCCTGCTATGCGCCGCATACAGCGGGCTACGAGGCACATATGGGTGTTTCCTGAATGGGTAGAAAATGGGGGACACATATTGGAGTGCATTTTCTCCTTTAACGCCCTTGTGAATGTGAAAAATTGGGGTCTGCTAGTTAATTTTTCATTTTTTCACAAATGTGTTGCTTTGGAAATGCTTTTACTAAGTGCTTCTGCCTTCTGTGAGACACCAGTTTGCAAAAAAGTACCCTCTCTACCAGGGGTTCTCTTTCCAAAATTGGGCCACTTTTGGGGGGTTTCCACTGTAGGGCCAGCTCAGGGTGTCTTCATGTGTGACATAGCTCCCAATTATTATTCCAGCTAATTCCGCCTCTCCAAAAGCCATATGGTACTTCCTTTCACTCTGAAGCCTGCTGTGCGCCAGTACATTGGGCTACAAGCACATATGGGGTGTTGCCGTATTCGGGGGGAAATGATGACCAAAATGTGGGGTGCATTTTGTCCCGTTACCCTTTGTGAAAGCGAAAAATATGGGTGTTAAGCAACTTTTTTTGTCAAAAAATTGCAATTTTTCATTTTCACTGCCTTGTGTATCCTAATTCTAGGAAACACCTTTGAGCTCAAAGTGCTCACCACACACATTAAAAGAGTCCTTGAGGGGTGCTGTTTCCAAAATGGGGTCACTTTTGGGGGCTTTCCACTGTAGGGCCAGCTCAGGGTGTCTTCATGTGTGACATAGCTCACAATTATTATTTCAGCTAATTCCACACTCTATAAGTAATATCTTCCACTCTGAAGCCTGCTGTTCCCCCATACATTAGTTTTTGTGCACATATGGGGTGTTTCTGTAAACTCCAGAATCGGGGTTGAGGTTTTTTTTGCTGTTAACCCTTGATGTGTTTCATGAAAAATGGATTAAAATTTAAAATCTTCTAAAAAAAAGTGAAATTTTGAAATTTCATTCCAATTTTCCATCAATTCTCATGGAACACAAAGGGTTAACAAAGTTAGTAAAATCAGTTTTGAATAGCTTGGGTGTAGTTTCTAAAATGATGATTTATGGGGACTTTCCACAATATAAGCCCAACAAAGTGACTTCATAACTGAACTGGTCCTTAAAAAAATGAGTTTTGGAAATCTTGTTAAAATTTTAAGATTTGATTCTAAACTTCGAAGCCTTATAACGTCCCAAAAAACTAAAATGTAATTTTCAGAATGATGCCAACATAAAGTAGACATATGGGGAATGTAAAATGATAATTATTTTTGGAGGTATTACTATGTATTTTGATAGTACAGAAATTGAAATTTGAAAATTTGAAACTTTTTCCAAATTTTGGTAAAGTTGGTAATTTTTTATAAATAAAAATGAAATATTTTGCCACAAATTTACTACTGTCGTGAAGCACAATATGTGACGAGAAAACAGGCCTGGATAAGTAAAAGCGTTCTAAAGTTATCACCACATAAAGTGACACATGTCAGACTTGCAAAAATCGGCCTGGGATTTAAGGTGAAAAGTGGCTCGGTACTGAAAGGGTTAAAAGAAACTAATGTACTAATATCATTCATTATAAAGCCTCATTCACACGTCCGTGCTCAAATCCGTGAGCAGGTGGTCAGTAAGGTATCCGTGAAGCTGTTGTGAAGGATCTGTGTTGGGTCCATGGGTCTGTGTTTTTCTGTCGTGTTGCATCCGTGTTTCACTGACACTGACCAGCTGAAAAATAATTTTCAAAGCATCTCTTCTTAATGATCAGAAAACACGGATGCAACACGGATGGCATTCGTGTTACATTCATGGTTTTCATGGACCCATAGACTATAATGGACGTGATGGACGGACAAAATAGAGCATACATCCGTGCTAAAAACACGGACCCACGGGCCATGGAGAACACGTACAGCACATGTCCATGAAACACTGACGTGTGAATGAGGCTTAACTGCATGAATACTGATACAATGTAATACTGTAGGTTGCAAGAAATAGTTGGCTGATAGTATTGTGATAGCAACTGGCACTATTATCTCTCACAAGGTGCCAACTTTCACTTTCAGCCTATAGCGTGTAGCGTGAGCTACTGAAAGGGTGGACATCCCTTTGTTCGTCCAGGCACTGCGCCGGACAGATGACAGGGAGCCAAAAAAATGGACTGTCCATCCTAAAACCGGACCTCTGGCCACCCTAGGGGCAGGTTGATGTTAAGGTGGCCAGACGTCCAGTTTTAGGCTGTTCAGTCCATTTTTTTTGCTCCCTGTCATCCGTCCGGCGCAGTGCCTGGACGAACAAAGGGATGTCCACCCTTTCAGTAGCTCACGCACAGATATCTTTTAACGACACACACACATTAAATGAAATAGATGAAATATACCCGGGCGAAGCCAGGTCCTTCTGCTAGTTATATTTCAGAAATAAGTTCAAAAATTGTAGCTGATTGCCGGGGAAGGGATGATTACATGGTGAGTATTGTTCTCTCAGTCACAGGTAAGTAATATTGTTTTGCTGGCGTTAGTTCAATTGTAGTTAATAAACCATGTATAGAGGATTTATACTCACTATTATAAGTTCTCTGTACACCATCCGTGGCATCCCACATGGTGGTAATATCAACAACACTTACCCCTTGTAATGTGGTACTTCTAAGCAGGTTACCCGTATCTCTCCTCCACTCTGCGGGCAGGGTGACCGATCTGTTCCAAGTATTCTCGGCATCCCACATGGTCAAAGCTCCACAAGCTGCTCCGTGTGCTGTTGGCGTCCCACATGGAGGGCCTATTATATTTTTTTCAATAGTGCGCAAGACTTTTAAGCTATACATCTGACCTACACTTTTAGATGGAGATATGTTACTGCTCACTATAGTCAAAAAAGCAAACTAAACAGCATCTAACCGCATGCATCTGAGGCAAGTGCTCGGGTGCTCGGGTTCTCGGGTAGAACACTAGGTGATGCTCGATTGCTCTACAGAGCACCTGAGCACAATGGAAGTCAATGGGAGAACCAGAGCACTAAACCAGGTACCCCCTGCTCTGAAGGGTGTCTGGTTCATAGGAAAAGGTCTGAAAATGATGGAAACACCACTGAAATGGTTTGGGAACAACATGGGGAGGATGTCTGGATGCATCTTGGACTCTCAAATATTTAGGATGTTCAAGCGTTATACAGCAGACGTAGCGCAGGTAATATCACCGTCACTAACGGCAGAAAAAATTACACTGAATGTCACAGGTATTTAGGATGTTCAAAAGTTATACAGCAGACGTAACGCAGGTAACGTCGCCTTGATTAGCGTCAGAAAAAATGACACCGGATGTCAGGTATATAGGATACAGAAAAGTTATAATGCACACGCAACACAGGTAATGTTGCCTTGATTTGTGGCAGAAAAAATGACACCGGATGTCAGGTATATAGGATACAGACACGTTATAATGCACACGCTGCACAGGTGGTGTTAAGGTCAGACAAACTTGCGTTATTTTTGACCCAAAAGAAAAAAATATATATATTGCAGCCAGATATAGCATTAGTCCTTAAAATGGACTTTTGGGTCTTTTAAACAGAACAACTTGCCCTGTCTAGCCAAATCCTATCCCTACACTAACTGTCCCTCCTTGCGCAAACGTTATGCAGCAGGCGCAGCGCAGGTAATGTCGCCTTGATTAGCTGCATAAAAAATGACACCAGATGTCAGGTATATAGGATACAAAAATGTTATAATGCTCACGCTGCGCAGGTGGTGTTTAGGTCAGGCAACCTTGCACATTTGCCCCCCCCCCAAAAAAAAAGATATAATAGCCCTTAAAGGGGCTTTTGGGTCTTTTCATGAGAAAAACTAGCCCTGCCTAGCCAATTTCCATTCCTACACTATCGGTCCCTCCTTGCAGCAGCTCTCCCTGACCAAGACTGAGCCGGATCACATGTCACCGCGTTCCCGGCCAGCCGATCACTGTAATGCCAGTAGCCAACATGGCTATGGCATTACAATGAGTGCCAGTACCTCCCCGCACGCTAATTGGCTAATATCGTATTCGGTCGAGCATGCTCGCTCATCACTAATAAACATCTAAACACCCTTACACGTCAGATGTTATACGTTAAAAATTGCTCCATAAATCGTTAAAACACGTTAAAAATTGCTGCATAAATCTAGTATATTACATATTATAAAGCTAGCGTAGTTCTATGTCATTATGACAACACTTCAGTGATTGGTGGAATGCCAGTGAATTTTTAAGCAATCCGGTATGTTCTGACAGCTAGAGATAAGCAATGTAAACATTAACAGAACACTAAACATATTAAAGCGAGATACAAGTAAGCAGGGGAAATACACTTGTGTTCGGTTTGAGGGAATTTCTGCACATTCCTGCCTTGTAGAAATCTTTTAGCCAACAGAGGTGTTCATTTCCAGTAAAGGAAGGGATTTAACACAGAGGATAGGAGGCAGCATGTCTGATCTTTTATTAGAGACAAAGTAAAGAGGAATTGCTCCTGCTACAGCCAATTGCCTTACATCTAGAGACAAATCGGATTGAAGAGTTGTGAGGGGGAACTAAATGACAAGTGTTTGTAAATTGCTTTTCTCACTGGGACTCAAAGTGCAAGAATAGTTGTGTGGCTGGAGCAACTCCCTGGGAAGTCAGTGGCTGCCTTATAGGCCCTTGATCCCAATGCACACTAGGGTCAATTTCATAGGAAGCCATTTTGCCTATTTTTGCACTGAAAAGATCGAAACAAACCTACACAGGAAACCTAAACACAAGGAGAACATACAAACTCCATGCAGTTGTTGTCCCTGGTCAGATTTGAACCCAGGACCCCGTTGCTGCCATACACCAGTAAGCCAACATGATCTCCAGTGGCAAGGAGCAGAGTTTACCACCATGCATATCAAGCAAATGCTTGTAGCCCCAAAGAAAGAGGCCCTCTCTTGGTCCAAGACTTTGGCAAAAAAAAAAAAAAGGGAAAAAAAGACACCTAAACTGGGGAATACATATCATCTGAGCATCTGGTTTAGCTGCACAGGGGGTCTGGTGGTGTAGGGAGGCCCTTCCTAACTGTAAAACAGAAGCAGAAGTTCCCAGGCTGCATTTATGAGAGTGAAGCTTAATTGGCCAATAGGGGGAGGGGGCATGGGGGGAGCCTAGCAATGTGACAGAGGCCAGCCAGGAGTTTTATTTTAGTTTTTGTGCATTTTGTCTTTAGTGTTCCTTTAATATCTAGAACCATGAAAGTATTTTCATAGATCATTTTTTTGTATTTTTTTTTACCTACAGTACTTATATAAAAACTACTGCAGGAATTTTGGTTGACCCAAGAACTGACAACATTGCCATTACACAAGCATTGATACTTTATTATCATTTTATTCCTATAAATGTATATTCACTATTATACTGTTGACTATTTTATTGTGATGCTGTGGAATTTGATATGGCATTATTATGTGTTGTATGTAAACAAGCTATAAAACTACTAGAGTGTGTAAAGAGTGTGTAAATATAAACCTACTGTACATCCTAAAGCACTGGATAGGGCCAACAGATAGGACCATTTAGCCCACTTTAGACCCACTCTATTAACTGTATCGGTTTGACTTTGGGTCACTCGTAAGGGCATTATCCTGGCAATACCTTGTTTTTTACCCTTTTAATTCCTATACAGGGATGTGGCCATCACTTCAGGGGACCCACCAGGCTGCTACTTCTTGGAATAGTCCCAGTATAGATGGCAGCTGACCCGCAGGGGTCAGAGACACCAGAGCTAAACACCAAGAAGTCAGCCAGAGTTTGTGCAATTCTGTGAAATTAAAGGGGTATTCTCATCTCACACATTGGGGGCACATTGTTAGGATATGGTCCAATGTTTGATAGGTGCGGGATTCACCTCTAGGACCTGCGCCCATACGGTGCTTGGAAAGTGGTGCATACGCGACCACCCTTCATTCATTCCTATAGGAGTTCCGAAAATAGCCAAGCAGCACGCTCGGCTATTTTTGTAAGTCTGATTGAAATGAATGCAGAAGTGAACCTCGCAAGCACAGGCACAGCTCTGTTCACATCTATGGGGCTGATAAATATACCCGAGCCAGTGCTCAGATATTTTCGGAGCTCCAACAGGAATGAATGAAGGACAGCTATGCATGCACGGTACGCCCTCTGGGTCTTAGAGGTGATACCTGCGCCTATCAGACATTGGGGGTATATATATATGTTAGGGATATGCTGTAATGTCTGAAATAGGAATACCCCTTTTATCTAAGGTCTACTAAGGGTCGGTACAGTAGAGAGACTAAGGTTAGGGCGGGTGGAGGAGTATCAGAGTAGGTCGCCAAGCCGAATTTCAGAACATGGGCAAACAATTAGAACAGCACACATTCACTGGTTAATCTAGTAAAGTAGGAACCTAAACTAAAGCAGGCAGTGGGAGAGCAGACCGACATTTATAGAAGGAAATTAACAATTAGGGGCAGCCGTGCAACAGCACAAGGAGAGGAGGAGAGTGGTGGTGATGGCAAAATGAGAGTGTCCGTATGTTAATGAATAAAAAATCCTAACAGAAGTAGTGGGGCAGCAATGGACATGGGTTATCTATGTAAAAAAAGGAAACCTTTGATTGGAACAGACAATTAGTACAAGATGAGGGATTCAACAAGCCAAGACTAGGATTCAAGAAGTTTAGACAAGATCAGGAATAGGTCTACCGAACACAATGAGGACTAGGAATGGGGCAAGTAAGAAAGCACATCTTGAAAATGCTTGCTTCAGAAAAAAAAATCCTTAGTCCTGTGTTGTGAGTAAAACCAAAGACTGAGGTGTGGCACCATGACAAATTTCACACAAACTTATGCCAAGAACAAGCAAGAAACCTCAAGGAGCAAGAACCTTCCCTAACGTGTCTATTTTACTAACTACTTACATTCCCCATGTAAAAACAATTCTGGAGCATCTATTGTTATGACTATGTTGTGCCATTCACACAATTGTACAAACAAAATGTAAAAACAATATAATCAAAAAACAGTCGGCTCTATGGCACATTTAGCCAATCTTATACAATTAGAGACCACCGTTTTTTGATTATATTACAATTTTAGCCAATTGGTTTGTTGGTGGTCGTGTGGAGCCTGAGTGAGCACTCCTCTATAGTTACACAAAATTAAAAACACCCATTAAAAACACAAAATTAGACATATATCTAATAGAGTGTTAAAGGGGTATTCCCATCGGAGACAATGGGGGCTAGGATATGCCTCCATTGTCTGATAAGTACAGGTCCCACTATCGAAAATGGAGCCTACAAAGTGGTGGCTAGAGGACTCCAAGTTTCCCAGATTCAGCCACCACCAAGTGCTTTACCCATAGAAGTGAATGGGAGTTCATCGTGCTTGCATGTCCACTGCTCCTATTCATCATCACACCTGACCATGTCAATTAAAGCGGAGAGGGCGTGGCAGAGTAAAGATGACACCCCTGTTGCTCCTAGAGGCTAATTTGCATATATTAAAACATAATTTTTCTCAGCAATGCAGGCACATATGACTATTGGACCACCACAGATGCCTTCAGCTGCCAACCGCACATTCAACAGGTCAGCCAATTCCATAGGTACGACTCTGCTGACAGATGCCCTTTAAGAATTCCCTGTACAAAGATGGCATAGTACCAAGCACAGTGACCTCGTGACATCTGTAACAGAGAAACATGTTTGTTGAACAAGTGATGAAATTCTCAGTTTATATGACAGCTATTAACTGCCCTGGAGCCTGAGTATAGATTGTCATCGTTGTAGACTCTGTCAGCCTTTCTCCAGTTACCATGGACCTGAGTGGAATCCTTATTATTGTTTTCATCTTTCTGGTCACCCTCCTGTTTCTATCTCAAACAGGAAAGAGATTGAGGGGGAAATTACCCCCTGGTCCTACTCCCCTTCCATTTATTGGGAACATGCACCAGGTTAAGATGAATGACCTCATTAAGTCCTTGGTTGAGGTGAGTTATCCAATTCTTAAAGGTCACTTAGGATACGTATTTCCAACTTCTGGTCTTGTAATTCAAATTTAATGTATGAAAAGCATATCCAATAGATGGAGCTTCTCTGTGTACAAGTTGTACCTGCTGTGATTTGACAGATGACTTATGTGAATATAATATCATGATAGATAGATAGATAGATAGATAGATAGATAGATAGATAGATAGATAGATAACTTATAAGATGTGTGTTTTGGTGTCAGTGCACTTTACATCGAATTATTTTCCTATTCAATGCTATAGCTCAGCAAAAAATATGGTCCTATGTATACTTTCTATCTGGGGTCACGTCCCACCGTTGTACTGTGCGGGTACCAGGTGCTGAAGGAGGCCCTTATTGACTACGCTGAGGAGTTTAGTGGCAGAGGAGATTTTCCTGCAGTTCAGATGTACAGCAAGGGAAATGGTAAGTCCACTTATTTACCTTGTTAAAAAAAAGTTATATATATTGGATATATGTATATACTAGCTGAAGGACCCGGCTTCGCCCCGGGTATATTTAATTTATTTCATTTACTGTTTGTGTGTGTGTGTCGTTAAAAGATATCAAGAGTGACCTCTACAGCATCCCGCCCCTTTAACAGTGACCTCTACAACAACCCGCCACTTTAAAAGTGACCTCTACAGCTGCCAGCCCCTTTAAAAGTGACCTCTACAGCGGCCCGCCCCTTTAACAGTGACCTCTACAGCAGCCCGCCCCTTTAACAGTGACCTCTACAGCAGTCCGCCCCTTTAACAGACACCTCTACAGCAGCCTGCCCCTTTAACAGTGACCTCTACAGCAGCCCACCCCTTTAACTGTCACCTCTACAGCAGTCCGTCCCTTTAACAGTGACCTTTACAGCAGGCCGCCCCTTTAACAGTGACCTCTACAGCAGGCCACCCCTTTAACAGTGACCTCTACAGCAGCCCACCCCTTTAACAGTGACCTCTACAGCTGCCAGCCCCTTTAAGAGTGACCTCTACAGAAGCCCGCCCTTTAACAGTGACCTCTACAGCAGCCCGACCCTTTAACAGTGACCTCTACAGCGACCAGCCCCTTTAACAGTGACCTCTACAGCAGCTCGCCCCTATAACAGTGACCTCTACAGCAGCCCACCCCTTTAACAGTGACCTCTATAGCAGCCCGGCCCTTTAACAGTGACCTCTACAACAGCCCGCCCCTTTAACTGTAATCTCTACAGCAGCCCACCCCTTTAATAGTGACCTTTACAGCAGGCCACCCCTTTAACAGTGACCTCTATCGCAGGCCGCCCCTTTTACAGTGACCTCTACAGCAGCCTGCCCCTTTAACAGTGATCTCTACAGCGGCCAGCCCCTTTAACAGTGACCTCTACTTGCCCGCCCCTTTAACAGTGACCTCTACAGCAGCCCGCCCCTTTAAACAGTGATCTCTACAGCAGCCCGCCCCTTTAACAGTGACCTCTACAGCAGCCCGCCCCTTTAACAGTGACCTCTACAGGCTGCCCACCCCTTTAACAGTAACCTCTACAGCGGCCCGCCCTCTTTACTGTGATCTCTACAGCAGCCCACCCCTTTAACAGTGACCTCTACAGCAGCCTACCCCTTTAACAGTGACCTCTAGAGCTGCCCACCCCTTTAACAGTGACCTCTACAGCTTCCAGCCCCTTTAACAGTGACCTCTACAGCAGCCCGCCCCTTTAACTGTGATCTCTACAGAAGCCCACCCCTTTAACAGTGACCTCTACAGTAGCCTACCCCTTTGACAGTGACCTCTACAGCTGCCCACCCCTTTAACAGTGACCTCTACAGCTGCCCGCCCCTTTAACATTGACCTCTACAGCAGCCCGCCCCTTTAACAGTGACCTCTACAGCAGCCTACCCCTTTAACAGTGACCTCCACAGCAGCTAGAGTGGCTACTGTCTTCACCCCAGAAAGCCAGACCTCACCGCCATTCCCCCAAACGTGAAACAGCGCCCCCAGTTCCCGTGAAGACACGGAGGAGAAGCTGTCTGAGTGTGAGCTACTGAAAGGGTGGACATCCCTGTGTCTGTCCAGGCACTCCGTCGGACAGAGAACAGGTAGCCAGAAAACTAGACTGTCCAGCCTAAAGCCGGACATTTGGCCACCCTAACATCAGTCTACTCCTAGGGTGGCCAGAGGTCTTGCTTTAGGCTGGACAGTCTGGCTTTCAGACTCCCTGTCCTCTGTCATGCGCAGGGCCTGGATGGACACAGGGATGTCCTTTTGAACAGTTCACTCTCAGCAGCAGCACTGTGCAGTCTGAGCAATGAGCTGCAGGGAGAAAGTCACCCTCCCCCCACCCCTGCAGCTGAAAGAAGGTGAAAGAAGGTGATTTTACCTATATTTTTAATCCGGGTCAAAGGCGGCATGGAGGGGGCGAGGTCTGACCAAGTCATGGGCCTGACTTAGTGGGATCTGGGGGTGGGGCTTTTAAGTCCTTCTTTTGACGGTGGCCTGAATTACAGGTCGATGCCATAGTAATTTAGGAGGAAGATGGGTAGCAGTGGAAGAATACATCTTTTATTACTACTGAACAGTAAATATGTGAAATGTATATTATACTAGCAGAAAGACCCGGCTTCGCCTGGGTATATTTCATCTATTTCATTTAATATTTCTGTGTGTCGTTGCAGAGAGAAAGTCAATGCAGCTGACAGAAATTGATTTTTATCTTCATTTTTTCAATCCCTATTGGCTGCGGAGTGGGAGGGGGTGTGGTTTAATGGACACGGGGGGGTTAAGTCCTTCATTTCAGGGTGGCCTGAATTATAGATTAATGCCATGGTAATTTGAGGAAACACAATGGGTAGCAGTGGAAGAAAACATTGCTTTGCGCGGGTATATTTAATCGATTTCATTTAATGTTTCTGTGTGTCATTGCAGAGAGAAAGTCATCCTCCCTCCCATCCCTGCAGCTGACAGATGTTGATTTTTACCTTCAATTGTTCAATCTCCATTGGCTGCGGAGCAGGAGAGGTCATGGCCTGCCTGAGTCGGGGGCGTGACGTTGCAAGACCTGGGGCGGGGTTTTAAGTCCTTCTTTTGATGGTGGCCAGAATTACAGGTCGATGCCATGGTAATTTATGAGGACACGCAATGGGTAACAGTGGAAGAAACCATTGCTTTGCACGGGTATATTTCATCTATTTCATTTAATGTTTCTGCATGTTGTTGCAGAAAGAAATTCCAACTTCCCTCCCACCCCTGCAGCTGACAGAAGTTGATTTTACCTTCATTTTTTCAATCCCCGTTGGCTGCGGAGTGGGAGGGGCGTGGCCTGACAGAGTCGGAGCGTGGTTCCGAGATCTGGGGCGGGGGTCAGAGTGTCATGAATTACAGTCGATGACATGTTAATTTATGGGGACCCGCAATGGGTAGCAGTGGAAAAAAAACATCTTTTATTAGTACTGAATTGTTGTAGTCTAAAATTAGTCAATTTCATCTACGATTTTTGTGTGTCATTGCAGAGAGAAATTCACCCTCCCACCCCTGCAGCTGATTTTTTTTCAATCCCTGTTGCTTGCGGAGTGGGAGGGGGCGTGGCCGGGCAGAGTTGGGGGTGTGGATTATCAAGATGCTTCGAACGGTTGTAGTCTGAAATTAGTCTATTTCATCTAAAATTTTGTGTGTTATTGCAGAGAGAAATTCAGCCTCCCACAACTGCAGCAAACAGAAGTTTATTTTTACCTTTATTTTTTCAATCCCCGTTGGCTGCAGAGTGGGAGGGGGCGTGACCTGACAGAGTCGGGGGCGTGTATTAGCAAGACGCTTCACATGGGTGTATTTAATCTATTTCATTTAATGTTTCTGTGTGTCATTGCAGAAAGAAAAAAAACCTCCCACCCATCTCTGCAGCTGACAGAAGTTGATTTTTACCTTTATTTTTTCAATCCCTGTTGGCTGCGGAGTGGCAGGGGGCGTGGCCTTACAGAGTCGGGGCGTGGCTTAGCAAAGCGCTTCGCTTAGGTGCATTTAATCTATTTCATTTAATGTTTCTGTGTGTCGTTGCAGAATGGCTGCGGAGTAAGAGGGGGCGTGGCCTGACAGAGACAGGGCGTGGCTTAGCAAAAGGCTTCGAACGGTTGTAGTCTATAATCAGTCTATTTCATCTAAACTTTTGTGTGTCGTTGCAGAGAGAAATTCACCCCTCCCACCCCTGCAGCAAACAGAAGTTTATTTTTAACCTTCATTTTTTAAATTCCCATTGGGCTGGCGGAGTGGGAGGGGGCGTGACCTGACAGAAGATAGTCCGGGGGCGTGGAGAAATCGTAGTTTAGGCAAGAGATAGACGCTTCGCATGGATTGTATTTTAATCTATTTTAAATTTTAATGTTTGTGTGTGTTTGTTGCACAGAGAAAGTCCACTTTCTCCACCACATCCATGCAAGCGCGAATAGAAGTTGGATTTTTTGTAATACCTCTTTATTTTTTTTACATCTGGTTGGCTGCGGTAGTTGAAAGGGGGGTGTGTGGAGTCTGAACTGACTAGATGTGGGGTGTGGTTCTTAGTGAGGAGACACGCGACGCACCGTCAGCTGCCCACCCACATGGGTGGCGGGGGTTTTAAGGTAGCTGATTTTTCTTTTTAACGGGTGGCGCTGAATTAAAGGTCATAACCATGCTTATTTATGAGCCCCGCAATAAGGCAGCAATAGTGGAGGGAAAACATCTTTTATTAGCTACTAAGATACTGAAGATCTGTAGTAAATAGAAAAAAAAAACATAACATAAAGTTATATTTAAGGAACTGAGTTCGGGCTCTGGGAATACCTTTAAAAACAGGTGTCAGTATAAAATAGAATGGGATGAGGATATCCCTCAGTGCTGATAATTAATTTTTTAACACTTACCCGGCGGTACGGGGTTGTTTAATGGAAACCGCCTGCCCC